>PIJE02001307.1:105772-140772 GCA_002895965.2 Coryphaenoides rupestris
TGTGCTGGAGGGGGAGGAGAGCGGGAGGTTGTATAGCGACGGAGATGGGGAGGAGAGGGGGGAGGATTTCTGCGCATGTTGAATGAGTTTCTGTGAGTGTATTAGGCGGGAGAATTCACTGATATGGATGGAAACACACAAATCACAGCTGCATACTGATTTGCTGTCTCTCCGAGTGCACCCGCCTCCACACACACACACACACACACGCACACACACACGCACACACGCACACCTCTATTATTCAGTTTCACGGATGAGCGCTCAGTTAATTCCAGCCCCATGGCCTCCTGTGCAGCAGGTGCGAGGTTATAGGCAAACTCGCGCCACATGACCGACTAAACAATGACGACCAACTATTCTGTATACGTTAGCTCATTCCCCTCGAGTCGCACTCTTGCTGTACTGCACCATTTCTACCCAAAACACACACAGAGCCACTAACCCCCACCCAACACGCACACACACACACACGAACAAACGATGTGGACGGGACCGTGACAAATCTCTTGATTTTTTGCTCTCATTAGACATATCACGCAGTAATAGCCGTGCGGTCATTAAGCCCTGCCGTGGACTCGGTCACTGTTGGCACTCGTCTAAAGAGCACACCGCTTCATTACACGCACTCCTTCATTAGCAACTTCCTCACACTTCAGCTCTTTGTAATCTTCTTTGGATTTCTTCTTCTTTAAACAATACAAAAGGGCGGAGCCGCAGGGCTAGGTTCGTAGTTCTTTATCTGTCCAGTTCTACTCCTGGCTTCACATCGGTCCTGTTCTACCCTACGCAACACAACACGACGGTCCCAGTGGACCAGGGATAGCCTGATGGTTATATGGGGGGGGGGTGCTTGACTCCCGGCCGAAAAGGGCCTTGGTTCGATTCCTGTGAGATTCCAACAATAGGACCCCAGGTCTACCGCTAGTGTGCGCTGCTGGGGGTAGATCAGTGCGTTACAGGCCTCACATCCAGCTTAGCCCAGTTGGTGCTTAGAGTGAGATGGGCAAAGTTTAGGTGCATGAACAGGCATGTATACACAAACATACACGCACTAAGTGGACGTACGTGGGCTAAATGATGGTTAAAAAAATAATAATAATCATATTGCGATTATTTTCATAAATATTGCGATTGTGATATGATTCACTCTTAGTGGGAATGATAATTTTTGCATCCCAATTTACATTTTCAAACAAACATGTTTCCTGGATTAAAAAAAAAGAAAAAAATTGTAGGCCAGGGCATCTCTGTACTATAGTACTTAATTGGATATTGCACTTGGCTGCTTCGCGATTTTGATTATTTATCGATTAATTGCTCAGCCTGAACACACATGCACGCACGCACTGCCATCAACCCCCGCAGGCAACATTTGGTACTTCATTATACATATGTATGCATGAAGGCCACATCCAACACACATAGGACGTTTAGTTTAAAATCAATATAGCACCTCACCTTTGGTAGTCTGATCGGCAGCCTGGCATCGGAAGAGAGAGAAAGAGAAAGAGAGAGAGAGAGAGAGAGAGAGAGAGAGAGAAAAGAGAGAAAAGAGAGAAATGCAATGGTTACGAAATACACAGGCAAAAGCAATCAACTCCCACACGTCTGACCGATGAATGACCAACGAGTGGGCTTGAGAAAAGGCTCTGGAGTCACTAGAAACGGGTAGCAGCTAGCCTAGCCTACACAGTGATACACTGCCCCCTATCCCGGTGCTGCAGTCTGCTCAACGCCCTGCTGCGTGGAGTGCCTTGCCGCCCTCAACTGCTCACCACAGACTAGGCCGTTAATGTTAATTAAACCTGCTGTGAATTAGATACAAATTAGACTAATAAATCCGTAATGGAGCCCACCCCCCCCTCCTCCACCTATCTCTCCCAGGGGTGCACACACACACACACACACACACACAGCTAGCCAACCTTGTGACAGAGCAGTAATGGATTTCTTGAAAACTTTCCAGCTGTACATGCACATGTCTGGCTGTCTGTGAATGCAGACTTCCATCTGTCTGTGTCTGTCAGACCTCCAGCTACCCATCTACCTGTTCTTACCTTTTTCTGAGTCGCGTCCCTCTTGGTTTTCTCTTCTTGCCTTTTCTTTTTTTCCATCAAATGGTTCTCGTTCTTCTGACGCTCGCTCTTCTCGGCTGCACGACACACACACACACACACACACACACACACACACACACACACACACACACACACACACACACACACACACACACACACACACACACACACACACACACACACACACACACACACACACACACACACACACACACACACACACACACACGTCAGTAAACATAGAAAGACAAGCTTACGTTTCTCAACAGTCAAAAGACATTGTTCAGCTTCGACAGCTCCACATATTCCACATGTTTGTGGCCACGCACGCACACACGCACTGACATTTCTCCCCATGCCGAGAAAATGCACACCCTGTGTTGTTGACACACATACCAACTATGCACATTTGACCCCCCCCCCCCCTCCGGCTTAATCAACCACATATAAAATCGAGAGACAGAAAGGCACTTGGTTCTAAGGTTCCAACCCCAGAGTCTGCTCCACATAAACTATTTTGGACTTTGGTTGGGCTGCCGGTGCCAAGAGAAACAAGAGGAAGAAAGAATAAGAAAAAGAAAGAAATAGCGCCAATGTATAGATAGAGATAGTCGATGAAGGAGAGGGGGACATGGTGGAGAGAGAAAGGCAATAGACACTGCCAGTGTGTGTGTGTGTGTGTGTGTGTTCGTGTATAGCCTGTAGAACACGAACAGGCCGTCGACTGCAAGACACACAGGGACCACAGGAGACCAGAGGGGAATTAAGGAAAAGGAGAGGGAGAGAGGCAATGAGAGAGAGACAATGAGGGGGAGAGAGAGGGAGGCATACGGTGTGAAGCGAAGACAGACTGGTGGAGACGGTGCGGGAGTCAAGGCTGTTTCCCAAGGTGGGGGCTTTCCAGCGGGCTCGGGGCCAGGGCCCTGCTCCACAGCAAGAGAGTGGCTCGCGGCGGCTAGCTAACCTAAGAACTTTGTTTCAGCTCCCATTTCCTCTGGCTCGGCTACGCTGACGGCTCCTGGAAACTATTAGAGATACGTGAACAGGGCCAAGGAGACTCACTGTGTGCCTGCATGTGTGTGTGCGTGTACACGCCTGGCTTGCACAATAAACCATTGTGCTCCGTCCATTCAAAGAGTGGCCAGCGGAGAGCTAGCTGTGAGAACACATAGCTAGCATGGCGCTTTGCATGTACACTTTTTTTTTTTTTTTTTTTTTTTTTTAAATGCGATCCAGACCTATTTATTTGAATTTAACTAGCTTCAGGCGGCTGCCGCGAAACATCAATAAAAAAAAAACTGCAGAGGGGCTAGCCGTTGGCAGACAGGTAGACACGCTGCAGGAGGTAATTACACCCAAGACAGTCAAGTGGCGGATGGCGGACAGCTTTGCAGCCTGTGTCCATAGGGGATATAAATGATATCTGAATACATGAACGGCGCGGCACAACAGTCAACACGACTAATAAAAAAAAAAGGCCCGCCCCCCCCGTTGGGCGAGCCTCGGGGTAGGGGGAGGGAGCTGTCCGTCAAACAGATATCACGGCAGGCCGGGCGGAGCATGAATGCTACCAGGCATGGGAGTGAAAGTGAGCAACGCAAAAGCCCTAATGAAAATAACAGAGAAACAAACAGAACAAAGAAGAAGGAAGTGACAACAAACTGTTTCGATCACCAGAGACCACAACTGCAAACTGACACTATTTTTGTGACAGGTTTTCTCACACACACACACACACACACACACACACACACACACACACACACACACACACACACACACACACACACACACACACACACACACACACACACACACACACACACACACACACACACACACACACACACACACACACACACACACTAATTAACACCTGTTTACAGTCTCTCGCCATCATTTCTCCCACACAAGAAGTCCTATTCTTCATAATGAGGCAGGTCCGTGACACAGTGCAATCTCAGCAACTAAAGGGAGGCAGCCCTGTGCGCATAGACAGAAGCTGTCTGTCCGTCTGTCTGTCGGCGTGCCCATTAGCTAGCCACACTGTTCCTTGGCCTCTCCGCGGCCCTCCCGCGCGGCGCTAACAAGACTGGACACGCCAAATATCGACGTCTAGAGAGAGAGCAGTGAAGTCGTAG
Organism: Coryphaenoides rupestris; assembly: GCA_002895965.2. Lineage (NCBI taxonomy): Eukaryota > Metazoa > Chordata > Actinopteri > Gadiformes > Macrouridae > Coryphaenoides > Coryphaenoides rupestris. The sequence goes on from PIJE02001307.1 coordinate 109,995, forward strand.
TCTGCTCTAGTGTGACACGTTACCAGACACGCGCACGGCCCTCTGCAGAACCACCGCTCACTGCCAGCTCTGAGTTGCAGCTGGTGACGCATGACTGATGAATTCCGCTTCAGCCCTCCTGACGGTGCCTCAGCCAATCACAGCGCAGGACGCAGGGCACACAGCACCCCGCCCCCCCCCCCTCGTCCTCTGTACTGTTCCAGCCAACCCCCCGGATATCTCCACCACGACTGCGTTTCTTTATTGTTCTATTGCCCCTAAAAAGGCATAAATGTGGCTCTGCTTGGCCTGTAAACATAAATCACATTCCGCCACGTTGATAAGGGAGATCATGCAACAGACTATTCCCTCCCACAGCGTTCAAACACGTATTGCAGTTGCGCAACAACAAAAGACAATAAATCCACATAAGACGTGATTGGTGCGTAATCGAGGCTTATGTACCCCGGCTAGATCCTATGGGTTACCACAGCTGGGGGAGTTTCTACTGGTTTAATTGGATTTGGCAGATCATCTGTGGATGTTTCGGCCGGCAGACGGAGAGTTCCGCGCACGTGATGTGCGATGCCAAAATGTTAGCGTCCACCGTACAGACAAATAAAAGGTGTTAAGAGTTTGACAAGGCTCATGTGTGTGCGTGTGTCGGTCTATGAGGAATAGACACACCCCCCAAATCCCTCCACCAAAGCACACTTGCTCTAATCAAACATGAATACATTTAGCGTGATGTCTGTCAGGGAAGATTTTTTCTTTCCATAATATATGCTTCAAGTGCTTTGAGGTGAGTATTTTTTTTAAGAGAAGAAAAATCAAGTCTCAGGGAACCTGGGTGAGCAAGGGAGTCTAAAATAATGTGATAAGTCAAATAAAGATTTGGAACCTTTTGCAAAGGAGACATTCACAATCACAGAAAACGAGTATGTGTGTCTGTAGTGGGTGTGCATTACCAATTGACCAAGGTCAATTACTAAAAAGAATTAGACATTTCAGTACAGGCTTACATTTAAATAAGGTTGAGAGTTCTAATTAAAATGAGAATGTTTTTTTTTTTTTTTAAATGGCTCCCACTTGTCATTGTTTGAGGGAATCTGGAAATAGAGTCGAGTGCCATCAGTATTCCAACCCAGAACTCTCTACAGGCCACATAGACAATAAATTGGACTGGTCTAAAAACACAGATGCCTTGTATAAGAAAGGTCAGAGTCGCCTGTATTTCCTACGGAGACTCAGATCTTTCAACGTCTGCAGGACCATGCTGCAGATGTTCTATCACTCTGTGGTGGCCAGCGTCATCTTCTACGCTGTGGTGTGCTGGGGCAGCAGGGTGAAGGCAGCCGACGCCAACAGACTCAATAAGCTCATCAGGAAAGCGGGTTCTGTCCTGGGAGTGGAATTGGAGTCTTTGGCAGAGGTCTCGGAGAAGAGGATGTTGAGTAAACTACTCCGTATTATGGACAACGCCTCCCATCCCCTTCACGCCACACTGGTGTCATACCGGAGCACCTTCAGTCGTAGACTGAGACTACCAAGGTGCACCACAGAACGCCACAGGAGGTCCTTTCTGCCTGTGGCCATCAAACTCTATAACTCCTCCCTATAACTCCCCCGACAAGACAATGAACACAGCAATGTATTAAGACACAGTTCGTAAACTACACCTCGTTATACATGACACTTCCGCTTATGAGGTCATTGACATATAATTTGTACCCCAAAACTTTTTTCTCCTAAGGGTTTTTTATGGGGCGGATACGGCGTGATCTTTACTCTTTTCTTGTAATTGGGCCATTAGAACAAGAAAGGAGAAGTTCATCAAGTCGTACCCAGTAACAAAGGACTCAGTCTCTGATTAGAACCACTATGTGGTCAGAGTAACAGACTCCTGAGTTACACTATATAAGTATAACGATTGATTGATTGTGTGATTATTGAATAATCAATGAGGGGAGTATGGTCTTTATGGCCAATTGTTTTTCGCTGTCTGAATATTTTATCTTGCCCACATATTTGTATATTTAACTGTAATTTGCACATACGTTAGTTATTTATCAATCTGTGGTTTTGTACTGTACTCGCTACTGCAAACCTGGCACAAGGAATTTCCTCGGGATTAATAAAGTTCTATTCTATTTCTATTCTATTCTATTCTATGACGAAATATATATATATATATATATATATATATATACACACACACACACACACACACACACACACACACACACAAACCCGTCTCCCCGTCTCCCTGTGCATACCTTATAAATTAACTGCTCACTTTTCCCACTCTGATTCTCTTTGAGCGGCCCTATTCGGAGAGAGGGGGAGAGATGAACTCGCCTCTTCCCCTGTCATTCATTTCTGCCGCGCAACTCATTTCATCCGTTCAGAATTGACCTGTGGGGCGGCCCGTCACTCTGACCCCGGCGCTACAGACACCCGCCGAGCCGATAACAGGAGAAACTGAGAAAAAGGAGGAACGCCGGCGATAGCAATAGCAAAAAGGAGAAGATATATTAAAGTAATAAACCAAGAGAGGGAGGGGGGAGGAAAAGAAAGAGAAAAGGGGGTCTGGCCTTGATACCCCAGGAGAGCGTCTGGAGCAGATGTGTCTGGGTCTGGTGTGCAATATAAAATCAAAAAGAACAAAAAAAACCCCATCTGAGCCGAGCAGAGCTCAAGGTCCGTCCAAGTGCAGAGTGAAACGCAGACGCTAAGCTGTGACGAGACGGCAGCCAAAAGGAGCTTTGGTGAGGACCAGGAAGTGGAACCGTTCACAAAAGGCGCTCGGAGGCCTTCGGAGAGAGGGGTCTGGTCATGTGATGCTGAACCCGGGATGCCGGTTACATAAAACGCTCCTGTAGCGCCACGGCGCAGAATAACGCAACATCTCTCTTTTGTGTGTGTGTGTGTGTGTGTGTGTGTGTGTGTGTGTGTGTGTGTGTGTGTGTGTGTGTGTGTGTGTGTGTGTGGTGAGGTTAAGAGTGAAACCTAATTATGCACGATGGTCATAAATCCAGCAGACATCATTCCGCTGGATACATTGGTCGTTAATTCCACCGGGCATTTATGGCGGGAAAGCGCCGCTGCTTTGAAAGTAAATTAGTCTCGAAATAGATTGGGATTCGCGAGACGTCCTTCCGGAAAGTCGCTGATTTGCGTCCTCGCCCGGGCAACACCATGTGGGCGACCCCCTGTATGCATCGTCGCATGCTACCGTAATATCCAGAGTAGAGTAGCCTTTAAAAATAAAAAATAAACAGGCGAGCGATATATGGTAGTGCATGACCCAGATGTAAATGAACCCTGCCACCCCGCCCCCCTCCCACTCTGCTGTTGCTGCTCTGTGTGGGAGAGAAACTCGACGATGGAAAGGAGGGAGGGGGGGTAGGGAATGTATGTTGGCGAGAAGCGAGATGGATCAGGACAGAGAGAGAGAGCAAAGAGAGAGAGAGAGAGAGAGAGAGAGAGAGAGAGGGGTGCGTTTAATTTGTCCTCCGGCCCGACTGAAAAGTGTGTGGGCAGCAGAAAACGGGGGGGCAGCAGCATGATGATGGCTCTGATTAGCGGGGCGCAGGAATGCGACAGGGCGACCGGGAAGCTGTTACCGCGCCGCTCTGAGTTTGATTCCCGTGGCTTCGGGGGTAAAGCGAGACATTATTATAGCCGCTGCCTTTTTCGCATTCGTTTTTCGCAGAATGGATGCGCGGAATGCGGGGGGGCCCCCTGCAGCGGTGCCGCATAAGTGTGTGTGTGTGTGTGTGTGTGTGTGTCCATTTTGAATTGTGAGCATCGAGAAGCACGCATTTAGACTCGGAATGCTTCTCAACGTAGGAGTGGGGGTGCAAGGGCTGGCGCGACTCGTACTCAGGGCCCGTGGTGGGTGGGTGTGGGTGTGTGTGTGTGTGTTGTGCCTGTGTGCTTGTGTGTGTGTGTGTGTGTGTGTGTGTGACGAAGGAGATGGTGGCACAGGGAAGTATCCTGCTGCCCGCTGCCCCCCTGTGGGGGGACCACGGAAGAGCCCACGTCTTTCTCTGGGCTCTGTTGCTTTATTAATATGTGTGTGTGAGTGAGAGTGTGTGCATGCTTGCCTGCGTGCGTGTGTGCACGTGTGTGCCTGTGCACATGTGTTAGGGAGGAGTCGGGGGGGGGGGGTCCGAGCCCCTGCATTGGGTGTGCGGGTGTGTCTCTGCGGCTCCATGCCTAATGGAGGGCAGAGGAGTTAATTCCGCCGCGCTGGTGCTTTATCTCATTTTCATACATACGAACGCGCCGGGCGCAGATCGATTACCGCAAACAAATTGAAATGCCTCGCGACCGAGGAGGCCCGCGCTGGGGTGGGGAGGAGAGGAGCGGGGTGTTGTGTGCTGGAGGGGGAGGAGAGCGGGAGGTTGTATAGCGACGGAGATGGGGAGGAGAGGGGGGAGGATTTCTGCGCATGTTGAATGAGTTTCTGTGAGTGTATTAGGCGGGAGAATTCACTGATATGGATGGAAACACACAAATCACAGCTGCATACTGATTTGCTGTCTCTCCGAGTGCACCCGCCTCCACACACACACACACACACACGCACACACGCACACCTCTATTATTCAGTTTCACGGATGAGCGCTCAGTTAATTCCAGCCCCATGGCCTCCTGTGCAGCAGGTGCGAGGTTATAGGCAAACTCGCGCCACATGACCGACTAAACAATGACGACCAACTATTCTGTATACGTTAGCTCATTCCCCTCGAGTCGCACTCTTGCTGTACTGCACCATTTCTACCCAAAACACACACAGAGCCACTAACCCCCACCCAACACGCACACACACACACACGAACAAACGATGTGGACGGGACCGTGACAAATCTCTTGATTTTTTGCTCTCATTAGACATATCACGCAGTAATAGCCGTGCGGTCATTAAGCCCTGCCGTGGACTCGGTCACTGTTGGCACTCGTCTAAAGAGCACACCGCTTCATTACACGCACTCCTTCATTAGCAACTTCCTCACACTTCAGCTCTTTGTAATCTCTTGGATTTCTTCTTCTTTAAACAATAGCAAAAGGGCGGAGCCGCAGGGCTAGGTTCGTAGTTCTTTATCTGTCCAGTTCTACTCCTGGCTTCACATCGGTCCTGTTCTACCCTACGCAACACAACACGACGGTCCCAGTGGACCAGGGATAGCCTGATGGTTATATGGGGGGGGTGCTTGACTCCCGGCCGAAAAGGGCCTTGGTTCGATTCCTGTGAGATTCCAACAATAGGACCCCAGGTCTACCGCTAGTGTGCGCTGCTGGGGGTAGATCAGTGCGTTACAGGCCTCACATCCAGCTTAGCCCAGTTGGTGCCTTAGAGTTGAGATGGGCAAAGTTTAGGTGCATGAACAGGCATGTATACACAAACATACACGCACTAAGTGGACGTACGTGGGCTAAATGAAATCATATTGTGATTATTTTCATAAATATTGCGATTGTGATATGATTCATTCTTAGTGGGAATGATAATTTTTGCATCCCAATTTACATTTTCAAACAAACATGTTTCCTGGATTAAAAAAAAAGAAAATTGTAGGCCAGGGCATCTCTGTACTATAGTACTTAATTGGATATTGCACTTGGCTGCTTCGCGATTTTGATTATCGATTTAATTGTCAGCCTGAACACACACAACACGCACGCACTGCCATCAACCCCCGCAGGCAACATTTGGTACTTCATTATACATATGTATGCATGAAGGCCACATCCAACAACACACATAGGACGTTTAGTTTAAAATCAATATAGCACCTCACCTTTGGTAGTCTGATCGGCAGCCTGGCATCGGGAGAGAGAGAAAGAGAATAGAAGGAGGAGGAGCGAGAGAGAGGACAGAGAGAAAAGAGAGAAAAGAGAGAAATGCAATGGTTACGAAATACACAGGCAAAAGCAATCAACTCCCACACGTCTGACCGATGAATGACCAACGAGTGGGCTTGAGAAAAGGCTCTGGAGTCACTAGAAACGGGTAGCAGCTAGCCTAGCCTACACAGTGATACACTGCCCCCTATCCCGGTGCTGCAGTCTGCTTCAACGCCCTGCTGCGTGGAGTGCCTTTGCCGCCCTCAACTGCTCACCACAGACTAGGCCGTTAATGTTAATTAACCTGCTGTGAATTAGATACAATTAGACTAATAATCCGTAATGGAGCCCACCCCCCCCCCCCTCCTCCACCTATCTCTCCCAGGGGTGCACACACACACACACACACACAGCTAGCCAACCTTGTGACAGAGCAGTAATGGATTTCTTGAAAACTTTCCAGCTGTACATGCACATGTCTGGCTGTCTGTGAATGCAGACTTCCATCTGTCTGTGTCTGTCAGACCTCCAGCTACCCATCTACCTGTTCTTACCTTTTTCTGAGTCGCGTCCCTCTTGGTTTTCTCTTCTTGCCTTTTCTTTTTTTCCATCAAATGGTTCTCGTTCTTCTGACGCTCGCTCTTCTCGGCTGCACGACACACACCACACACACACACACACACACTCAGCACACACACACACACGTCAGTAAACATAGAAAGACAAGCTTACGTTTCTCAACAGTCAAAAGACATTGTTCAGCTTCGACAGCCTCCACCATATTCCACATGTTTGTGGCCCACGCAGCACACACGCACTGACATTTCTCCCCATGCCGAGAAAATGCACACCCTGTGTTGTTGACACACATACCAACTATGCACATTTGACCCCCCCCCCTCCGGCTTAATCAACCACATATAAAATCGAGAGACAGAAAGGCACTTGGTTCTAAGGTTCCAACCCCAGAGTCTGCTCCACATAAACTATTTTGGACTTTGGTTGGGCTGCCGGTGCCAAGAGAAACAAGAGGAAGAAAGAATAAGAAAAAGAAAGAAATAGCGCCAATGTATAGATAGAGATAGTCGATGAAGGAGAGGGGGACATGGTGGAGAGAGAAAGGCAATAGACACTGCCAGTGTGTGTGTGTGTGTGTGTGTGTTCGTGTATAGCCTGTAGAACACGAACAGGCCGTCGACTGCAAGACACACAGGGACCACAGGAGACCAGAGGGGAATTAAGGAAAAGGAGAGGGAGAGAGGCAATGAGAGAGAGACAATGAGGGGGAGAGAGAGGGAGGCATACGGTGTGAAGCGAAGACAGACTGGTGGAGACGGTGCGGGAGTCAAGGCTGTTTCCCAAGGTGGGGGCTTTCCAGCGGGCTCGGGGCCAGGGCCCTGCTCCACAGCAAGAGAGTGGCTCGCGGCGGCTAGCTAACCTAAGAACTTTGTTTCAGCTCCCATTTCCTCTGGCTCGGCTACGCTGACGGCTCCTGGAAACTATTAGAGATACGTGAACAGGGCCAAGGAGACTCACTGTGTGCCTGCATGTGTGTGTGCGTGTACACGCCTGGCTTGCACAATAAACCATTGTGCTCCGTCCATTCAAAGAGTGGCCAGCGGAGAGCTAGCTGTGAGAACACATAGCTAGCATGGCGCTTTGCATGTACACATTTTTTTTATTTATTTATTTTTTTTAAATGCGATCCAGACCTATTTATTTGAATTTAACTAGCTTCAGGCGGCTGCCGCGAAACATCAATAAAAAAAAAGCTGCAGAGGGGCTAGCCGTTGGCAGACAGGTAGACACGCTGCAGGAGGTAATTACACCCAAGACAGTCAAGTGGCGGATGGCGGACAGCTTTGCAGCCTGTGTCCATAGGGGATATAAATGATATCTGAATACATGAACGGCGCGGCACAACAGTCAACACGACTAATAAAAAAAAAAGGCCCGCCCCCCCCGTTGGGCGAGCCTCGGGGTAGGGGGAGGGAGCTGTCCGTCAAAACAGATATCACTCCCATGCTACAGGCATGGGAGTGACATGAGCACGCAAAAGCCCTACATGAAAGATAACAGAGAAACAAAGCAGAACCAAAGAAGAAGGGAGAGTTGGCACACCAAACATGTTTCGATCACCATAGGACCACAAGCTGCCAAACTGACACTATTTTTTGTGACAGGTTTTTCACACACACACACACGACACACACCACGACACACCCACACACCACGAACACACACTACACACACACACCCCACACACACCACACACAACAAACACCACACCACCGACACGACCACGACACACACGACACACAACCCACACAACACACCACACACAACACACACAGCTAATTAACACCGTGTGTTACAGTCTCTCGCCATCATTTCTCCCACACACACACAAGAAGTCCTATTCTTCATAATTAGGCAGGTCCGTGACACAGTGCAATCTCAGCAACTAAAGGGAGGCAGCCCTGTGCGCATAGACAGAAGCTGTCTGTCCGTCTGTCTGTCGGCGTGCCCATTAGCTAGCCACACTGTTCCTTGGCCTCTCCGCGGCCCTCCCGCGCGGCGCTAACAAGACTGGCTGGCTCACACCTTCCCCGCCACATCTCGACCAATCAGCCGCGGCTACCGGCGGCCGACGCTGTTGGTCGTCGTAACGACCTGCTCATCACCTAGCTGGTGCCGCCACTTCAACAACTGTGCCCCAAAACCCACAGAGAGAGGGGTGAGGAGGAGGAGTCATAGGTGTGGAAGAGGCCAATATGGCACATGATGCGTGTATGTGCGTGTGTGTGTGGTCACGACGAGTGCATGCCTAGTGGTCGAAGTGGGCTGAGTTGGTTTGGGGGGGAGGGGGGCATAATGCATCTTGAGAGGAAAATCCCCACCACCCCTGCCTTGGCATTTACCCACGATGCCGTCTGCTCCCTCCGTCTCCTTTTACCTTGCGTCCTCTCTTATTGCCAACATGGCCTGTATCTGCGGGAGTGACGCGGGGTCGTCTCCTCTCTGTCTGCTGGCATCGAGTCTCCGCCACCGCCGCAATCCTGACACCACAATCAGGTAAAAGCATCCCAGCCTGATTTGCTTTGCTGCTGCTGACCTCCATGTCTACATCTCTTTAGTCAGACTAGCTCACCGCCAGCGAAATACAAGATGGCTGACACACACGCACACGCACACACAGACTTGAAAGTGTGAACACTTCTAGTGACCTATTCACTCATGATAAGTAGAAAGAACAAATATCAAAAGAACTTTCCATTTCTATTCTTGCACAAAATATATAAAATCAAGCACTTTCAATGTCAATTTATAGCTTTGACCTAGGGCTGGGCGATTTGGCCTAAAAATAAAATCTCGATTTTTTCTAACTAATGGACAATTTTCGATTTAAACCTCGATTTTTTTTCTGTTTTTCTCTAAACAAATTAAAAAGACCAAGGCAAATTTTAAATACATATTTTCTTTATTAACACAATAAAAATAAATGAGATTACCAAGTAATCTAGGCCTATGTGAACAAATCAGTTGTTCAAGAATAAAAAAATAAAAAAATAATCAGCACCACTTGGCTGTCATTATTGTGCAAAGATTTTTTTTAAATCAAACTGAAAAAAAATGATCTTGTAGGCCATCCCTGAAAAACTTGTAAAATGAAATACAACAAATAACTAAATAATGATAATAAATTAATAATAAAAAAATACTCTCAAACAAAATAAACATCCCTTTAACTTTCTAGGAAGTTGTCTACAGGTTTTTCGCGAGGAAGGACAAGCCTGTCTACTGCCTCTGGCTTGAGGCATGCTCTTGGCATGTTACAATGTTACCCCCGTACTGAAGACCCTCTCGAAGGGGGGGGCACTTGTGGCAGGAATGGAGAGATATTTCCTGGGAAGTTAAGCTTTCATGTACCTTCCACCACTGCAGTGGGTCTGTATCAGACGGACACAAGTAGGATGACAGCTCAGCTTCAATTTTGTTGCTGTTAATTCGCAGTTCTGATGGGGGGGGGGGGGGGGGGGGCGGGGGGGGGTCTGTTAATTCGCGGTTCTGATGGGGGGGGGGGGGGGCCGTTAATTCGCGGTTCTGATGGGGGGGGGGGGTCCGTTAATTCGGAGCACCCCCCGAATTAACTAGATAAGACTATGAAAATGTTATTGCCCTGGCAGTGGCTACAAATATTTTTGGTGTGTTCTTTATAAATATCAGACATGATTATAAAGTTATACTTTTTTCTTAGTTTTAACATCTGTAATTTCTTATTTTGTTATTCTCCCTTTATGCAATGCATTTAAATCTATTGTCCTTATTCTATCAATTCACGCTCTGAATCGCCTCTCATCAATGTTCAGAGCTCTTAGCATAACAGAACTGCATGTGTCTATGGTTCCTACCTTAGGCGGTTAAACCAGGTTAATAAATAAAAAATAATTTACAAAAATATTATTAATAAATATGTTTTTTTACTCATATGATTTAAATTTTAAAAACTTACAATACCGAATACCGATACGAGTACTCTTAATAATGCAGCTAATTAGGCCTACAGTTCTAATGACTTTGAAAACATGTTATTTTTTGTCTGGGGGGGGGTGCTCCGTTAATTCGCGGTTCTGATGGGGGGGGCTCTGTTAATTGGTGGGGACATGTCCCCAGCGTCCCCACTAAATTCTACGCCCATGCTCGGTACCATGCGCAGTTGCTATTAAACATCCATAAACGACAACTCGGTTGCATCTCTTTATTTCAATATTCCTTGGCTAAGAATATTACAAGGTTAACGTTGCGTTGCCAAAGTGGTATCGGTGCGGTTGTATCGGAGTAGTCACTTCCATTGTCGGGGTTTGTTGTGAAATGGAGCTCAGATCAAATTCACGAACTTCTCCAAAATTCACTCTGTCCGTAGTTAATACACACCGCATTGTGTATTACTACGACAACTACATAACCCCAAAATGTGTTATGTATTATTGCGATATTCAATGTGGTTAATAGCGTCCAGTTTGATTGGACTTAACATTGTCAATAAGGACTAGAGTTGATAGGCTGGCGGTCTATATAGCCGGGTTGGTTGTGCTGCTTGGAATGCAGTGTCAGTCAGAAGATGTCAGGAGCGTATACACTCCCACAGCCGTACTGGGGAAGGCATCCACACAAACATATCTCACAGACAACCCCAGGCACACGCACACACACACACACAGGTTTGATGTGCATGCTGTCTGATTGCCTGTCGTGTTCCACCCAGGGAGACGGGGAGAGGGAGAGAGAATAAACACAAGCAGGATGAAAGCAACGGCAGAGGAAAGACCAATTAAGAACATAGCAGAGAGAGAGAGAGAGAGAGAGAGAGAGAGAGAGAGAGAGGAGAGAGAGAGCAGAAGATGGAGAGAATCCTCACTGGAGGAGTTGAAATAAATATGGGAAAATAAGCTATCAAGGCTGGCAGACGAGAGGGGTGTGTGTGTGTGTGTGTGTGTGTGTGTGTGTGTGTGTGTGTGTGTGTGTGTGTGTGTGTGTGTGTGTGTGTGTGTGTGTGTGTGTGTGTGTGTGTGTGTGTGTGTGTGTGTGTGTGTGTCTCACGTTAGGGAAGGGGGGGCAGGGGGCTAGGATGTGTGAAAATATTTGTGTGCCCCAATAGCTGGCACCAGGAGGAAGAATACAGAGGCAGGACTTGAGCAACATAGAAAGTGAAAGGTAGAGGATGAGACATCATGAGACAAAAAGATGCATACAGAGAGAGAGGGAGAGAGTGACACACAGAGAGAGAGAGAGACAGAGACAGAGAGAGAGAGACAGAGCGAGAGAGGGACAAGACAGAGAGATGGAGCGAGAGAGACTGCGATAGAGGAAACCTTGAGGACATGGGGGACAAACCTGGACAAAGAGAGAATAAGAGAGGGGGGGGGGGACAGAGAGAGCATAAAGAGAGAGAGGAAGAGAGCGAGAGTACACAGAGAGAGGAAGACAGCAAGAGAGAGGGAACAGAGAGAACAGAGTGAGAGAGAGAGAGCCTCGGGAACACATCCAGCCACGAGGCAAGCTCGGTGCTTCACGTGTTGGGAGGGACCGCCAGCCCCAGCCCAGCGCAACACACACACACACACACATGCAAATGCACACGGCGAGGCTCCAACCAATCACAGGAAGCGCTGGGGCCGGCGCGGGTTGTTCCCGTGTTCTCAGCCACAGAAAAAGGTACATCATCATCATCATCATCATCCTCCTCCTCCTCTGCCAGCCCCTTCCCACAGACTGGGGGAAAACCCACACCGACTAGCTGCTCTAGCTTCTTATGCAATTACACAGCCATCCGTTCCCTCAGCGGAACGGGTGCCCGCGTCCACACGCTGAACACCCATCCCACGGCTCAGCTTCCCCTGTTGAACAGCAACAGCACCGTCATCTTGACTGTGGGCGGCTCACACAAGGGGGGGGGGGCTGCTACTATTACCGTCCGTGTGCGTGTGTGTGTGCTTGTTAACTCTATTGCTACTACCATCAGCTGTGGGGAATTCACGGGTCTGTCTTCTTCTTCATTCTGGTTGCTGTAAAACGTGCACACACACACGCACCTTACACCAGATGTACTCGAGGCATGTGAAGCCTCTCTTGGTGGGTACGAATAGGTCCACCTACCTTCGCTGTGCCGTCGTCTGGGGGAACCGAAAAAACTACTCCAAAGTGAAAATGAGAATTGGTAGATCTAAGGGAGAGCGCGGAGCGTGTGAGCGGGTGGGTGGGATAATAGAAGGGCAAAGGAGTCAGAGAGAGAGAATATGAGCGAGCCTCCGCGATAGAGAGCCATAGGCGATATATAAATAACTTTTAGCTTTGAAGTGTTCCTCCATGTATTAGCGCTCAGTGTTTTGGCGGTTACTCCTATCCAAGAGGATGTGAAACTTCCAACATGCTGGCAGCTCATTAAAAGACAGAGACAAAATAAGCCAATGAGAGGAAGGCCAGGGAGGGCTCGGCCATGCCAAACAAGCCGAGACTTATTGAATTTAAGAAGCTGTCCTTTCACTCCATTTGCCCCGTTTATGGCCGCTCTACGCTCACGCATCCTGTGTATATATGCATGTATAAGTGTGTGTGTGTGTGTGTGTGTGTGTGCGTGCGTGCGTGCGTGCGTGTGTGCGTTAATGCCGGTCCTCTGGATACGACTGCTTAATGCAATAGCGTGTGGGGTTCCTTTAGTGTTTGGTCTCCTTGCTCTGGGACCGTGTGGTTTATGAAGCACTGTTAAAGAGTCATACAATCACCAGCCTATAATAAAGTAGAATAGAGATATTTTTATAACCGAGGAAGATTAAGTAAGTGAATCGCCGGCTCTCCCCCGCAATGATTAAAACTGTACATAAACAATGCTATTATCATGCCATTATATTATGCATTAAGGATATATTAAATTGTGCATATATGCAATACCCTTGACAAAGTGTTTAGTGCATTAAAGTGTTTGTAGTTTATTAAGGAGAAATGTATAAAAAAGATAATTTGCCACAGTTTTGCGTCTTCAGGCTTTCGCAAATTAACTCGGCCCGCATTATCTAAGGGGGAAAAAAATACCGTTTCACTTAGCACTTGGTTGTAACAGTGTATTTATTTTCCAGACCTCAGATTATATATTTTGTTAATTGAGGAGCTACTATCTGATGCTTGGCTGCCGTAGATGTGGGTAGATGAAACATGACAGGTGGAAATGTTTTACATACAACTTGGATGTAGAATATGAATACTACCGTGTAAAAGCAAGACCAAACATTGTCATTTAAAGAGATATTAAAAAAAGCCTGTCTGATTTTTCTCTGTTTGCTTATTCACTGATTACAAAATGGCAAGGAGGAATGGAAGAGCATGTCAATAAAACGAACACACACACACACACACACACACAGACAGACAGACACAGACACACAAGAGGTAATTCTATACTGCAGTCTTGCTCAGCTGCCGCCATTCAAACTGTCAGAAGCCATAATGCCAAACTAAATAAACCTGACTGTGGCAAAGGGCATGCAAGGTTATATGTGCACGTGTGCACGCACACGTACACGACTTAAAATCCCTCAAGGTTACCTTGCTATAGACTGTCCATTGATATTTCACTGCTGACTGCAGTGGTAAAGGAGACACAGCTCAAGCAACAACACCAGACACTGACAGCACAGGTTCCAGTTAGCACTGGCCAATAAAGCGATATCATATCAATATTGTGATACGAGAAACCAGATAGTCTTTTGGATATCATAATATTGTGAACGATAAGTTGTCTTTTCCTGGTTTTAAAGGCTGCATAAAGTGACTCAAGCTGTTCTATTATTTGCCTTTACCTACTTAGTCATTATATCCACATTACTGATGATTATTTACGCAAGCCTAGTTATTTGATATAGCCCATTTATTCATTGAATTGGCAGAAAATAAACTACACTGTGATACATATTGTTACAGATATTTATTGTTAGAGATATCCCAATGATCGGGATAAACGATTTAGGCCATATCGCCCAGCCCCTAGTTCCCGAACTTCGAAAGTTGCTACGAAATGGTCTGTACAGTCATGCACTTTAATAGATCCAGGACTGATAGCCAAGGAGGTGTAAGTGGAATATAAGGGACCTATAGGACCAACAACAAACCAACAAGACCAGAAAACTCTCCAGCTCCATGAAAAGGCTTGACAGGTCGACCATGGGTCTACAAGCCAGCATAAGCCTTGAGTGCTCCACCGAAAGCTTTAACAGGAGGGGCTTACAGAGTGTTGCTAGGGCCTACATCCCGTTACATAACTCAAATGGCCTACAGTTTGGTGTGCTGCTTTGTACATGCAAAGAGTTGTTTTTTTTCCTCCATATTATTTCGCTAAAGCAACGGCAAAAGCAACAGCTAAAACAATGAACGTGACGAGTATGGCACTTGTAACTTGGGTCTGATCACACACACGCACGCCTTCCAAATGTACGCATTTCCTGGAAATGTTTTGTACCCTTTGTGCAGAACAAATCGAGTGGCCCTTACATAAAAGCAACGTCACCAGCGTGGTACACGCACCCATCGGCTTTCATGCGAGAGCTCGCTCGCCACTCCAATTAGCCCAGATATACCAAGGGCCCCGGGTACACTGGACACTGCCCTGGAGATCGGCCAACCCTTTACCGCACCCAGCACCAATCCTGGCCCCTGTTACCCGCCCCCTGCTGGGGCCCACCGCAAGCACCCGCCCCCCCTACCCCTCCAAACCAAACCTCCAAATCCCCTTCAATGAATGGAAGTAAGCCACCACCCACCCTTTCAGGCCAGATATCTGGGACCCCCCCGTCTCCCCGATATGCCCATTCGATTCAGTATTACCGACGCACCTGGTGTTAACATGAGATCCATTCGCCTACAAGATCTTGTTTCCCCTCAGGATTTAACATGACGGCACGCCAAACGCTAACAGCATTTACAACAGCAGCGTATAAATTCAGCGCTAAGAAAACATAAAAATGTCCCCCATGTTTAGACAAACGCGTGCAAAACACATGCTCCAGTGATGGAGTGGTCAGTTTTACGACCATTACACCAGCGGAGCAAATTAGCAAACCATTCTCACACAAACACATCTAACACACGCAGACACACACACAAACACTGCTAGCACACACAGACACACACACCGCTAACACACACAGACACACTGAATATCCAGATTCCCACTGAGCACTTAAAAGGCAGTACACACGCACACACGCATGCAAACCCACACACTCACTTTGTTTAGTTTAATGCACTTATGGTGCATACTGAACAGCTGTCTGACAGGTCTTTACCTCATTCTGACTTAGAAATGGCCGTCTATGGAGAAGAGAGGACATTGGTTAATGGTTTTTGGTGGACAGCCTTTCGTTGAATTCAGTTGATTTCACTGACACAACCTCCATGAACGCTCACACACAGCACCCTGCGGCTGTTATCGTTCAGGACCGCACCAGTTGGTTTAAAAAGCCCTCATAACAACAGGCTTAGTAAGTCGTGCGGCCGGGCTGGTGCTAAGGTCAGCGACTGGGAAACATGATAGATGTCACACACACACACACACACACACACACACACACACACACACACACACACACACACACACACACACACACACACACACACACACACACACACACACACACACACACACACACACACACACACACACACACACACACACCACACACAGCGGGAGTTACCGCGGCGAAGGCCAACTGGGCTCGTCAAGTTGTCGGACACGTGGCACACAAGCCCTTGTTTAACCGAAGCGTTCCCAGGGGTTAATACGCTGCTTATGGTCTAGTATTGGGTGCACTGAAGACCGCCCAGCAGGGCCGTATGAGCTATGAGCCATCAGGGGGAGGGTTAGGGCCAATATGATATAAGATAACCCGGGGGATATGGCTGCAGTCTTCTTCACGCTTGTGTTTTATTTGTCACGCTGGACAAGCCTCTTGGTAACCGTGGTTCCCTCCGAATGATAATGCTGAGCATACAACCGTGGCACATTTTACTTACAATTATATACACCCACCAACATTGGAAACAAATGCCTCACAGCCAACCGGCCAGACACTGAAACATACGTTTCAATATTTTGTCATGATGATAAAAGCAGTCACTTGTTTAATGACACAAACAGTCCCTGAAGGAGAGACCACATTCGTAGTAGGATGAAAAGGTCAACGTAAGCCGATAGGCTAGTTAATACCATTTTCTTTAACACACTGAATGGAATTTCACAATCTTTGACTCATTTTTTTCAAATGACTTTTCCTCATTTCCCAGGGTTCATTATGGAAAAACACATGCAGCAGTATACGGCATAACCCAAGGCTACAACATTGAGAGAACGGGTCACAGAAAAAGAATCCAATCGTTGTAACCCAGATTTCAACCCTGGCCAGTATAGCCTGCATTAACTAGCAGTCTGAACTTCTGTCTCCCTGTTAACACTCCCTCTAAACCATCACACACAAACACACACTGTGTGTTTGTGTGTGATAGAGGGGCACATCACCACATTCACAACCCGATTCAAAATCGCAGGGCATTAACAAACTGGTGTAGCCTTGGGCTGGACGTTGTTGGACATTCGTTGGTTGTAAGCAGTAAGGAAAGCAGATCACCATAGTAAGCTACACATTACAGACACCATCAACCCACCTACAACAACGGTACATAGTCACATACATAGAGATAGTACACCACACATCATTTCACACAAACAAAAATATACAGTCCACGGTTCTTCCCGTCCACTCAAATATTCATGCACAGACTGTCGTGCGTGTTCATTTCAATCGCACTGGTGTGTGACGAAGGCTAGAGATAAGGCGACGCTGACAGAGATGTCCGTACGGGGGAAGAAACGAGAAAATTATGTACTTCAATAAGACGCGGAGATATTAAAAAGCTATACTCCAGTGCCTGGGATGGCTGGCGGGGAAGAAGGGGGATAATACGATCGAAGCAGACAGTTCAATCACCACCACCCACCCCCCCCCCCCGCGCGCGCGCGTGTGTGTGTGTGTGCGTCAGCCGCTGGCACGGTGCTCTGCCAGCCGTGTGCATCAAGACATGGAAGCAAGAGCGCACACTTGGTCATGCATTGCAGCACACATGAACGTTTCATCCCACCAATGTGGGGGATCACAGACGCCAGGATAGCCCGACAACGAAGACGCGGATCAGGGAATAACATTCGTCCCTCGGATCATACGTGATGAATTCTAAGTATCGATAAGCGTTGGCCAACTGCGTGTACAGAGTCCGCGCAAAACTAGACAACGACGTAACTTTAAGAAGACAGGTCTGGCCAATAGGCCAGTAGGTTAGGTATTTTATACCAAATATAGAGAAGACAAAAGCCAAAGTGAAAACACATGGCCATATCTTTAGTCTATGGGTCCAACTGACGAATGAGAGATAAAAACAGCTTTTAAAAAAAATAAAAAGTGCAGATGTTACACCACTTTAAGGGATCATAATGGCATCATTAACCCTTATAAGCGCTCGTCTCGGTCACCTCAAGAACTCCTTCATGATCTAATCCTGTCACTTGGCCAATCACACAACAGCTGCCATATAAATGCAGATTATTATACACACATAAATATTATATTATTATTATTATTATTATAGCGAATGTCGTGCGTTCATATCGCTACCACGGTTATATATTGTGAATGTAACGTTTGAAATAGACTGATTGCAATTTACTACGTAGTGGCACTACGTGACTCGTAGGCCTACATCGAGAATAACATTCCCGAGGTATACTCGATTGCTACTCAAATGTACAACTGTGCATATTAAAACGTGTACGCTGTTAAGCACATCTCATCTCACCAGGTCTCGGTATGTCTGTCAATCAATAAATCAATCAATCAATGGGGATGCTATCAAAGCGGGACGAAAGACGCTAATAATCTACCGGTATATATATATACACACAGATTTTTGTTGTTGTTGTAAAAACTTACCTGGCGCATCAACAGCTTTAGCAGCATTCAATGAAGTGTTGGCGTGATCACGGCGGAGATGTATTATTATTATATTTTTTTCTTCAGCAGAAAAACATTGTCCGATACGTCTCGTCTGTCGTTAAAGTGTTCGGAGCAGCCCGTAAACGAGACGCGGGAGAATAACAGACGTGCCGAGGGGAGGGCAGAGGAGCCCGACTGCCGTGTGGGCGCAGATTTGGTGGCGAAGCACCGAGGTAAACGACGGCTTACACAGCCAGGAGACGGACACACCACCGCACAACCACCGTCTGAGAGGAATGATCTTCACAGAACAACACCACTCTGCTTGAAACACTTCGTCGTCGGACCGTCACCGATGTCAGAGGGAGCGTATGAGCACCAGCTACACGAAAAAACACGCGAATAATTGAACCTAACAGCAGCGAAATAATGTCACCTAGATAGTTTGGCATGGAGGGGGAGGGGGGGTGGGGGTCGTCGATTGTAACAAGGTTTTTGCGAGAGGAGTTGAGACAATTTTCATTAAAAGCGAACCGATGAGTGCGCAGGGAGCAGACCGAGGAGGGGGGCGGGGGCCGGGGGGGGGGCTGACGAACCAGCTCGCCAACTTGTTTTTAAAGTGCAAAAGAAACGTATTGGTTTAGGTGGCTAGCTGCTGCTGGGGCTGGGGGGGGGGCTAGCTGACGCCACAGCATCTGACCGAGCGAGGTGGCGACGAC
This sequence comes from Coryphaenoides rupestris, assembly GCA_002895965.2. Taxonomy (NCBI): domain Eukaryota; kingdom Metazoa; phylum Chordata; class Actinopteri; order Gadiformes; family Macrouridae; genus Coryphaenoides; species Coryphaenoides rupestris. Next base: position 129,079 of record PIJE02001307.1, read on the forward strand.
CGCGAGTTTCAAGTTGAGCAAAAAATGAAAAATGAATCCAGCAAAATGACATTCTCGATGAATCCAAACGCAGGAGTGGACAGTCATTACATGCGCGCTCAGCGAGCTCTCGTCGACAGTGGTCCTGCAGCCATTTTGTTCAAACTAACTGACAGCGCGGCTCTCCCTCCCTCCTCCTCCCCGCCCCCCGCCCCCGCCCAGGGACACGACGCGGCCGAGGCAGCGGACCAATGACCGCCCGGCGTCTCCACGTGACACCCGACACAACACAAACACACGGCCTCCGCTCCGCCCCGCCCCCCCCCCCCTCGCCCCGCCCCTGACAACGCGGTGCTCAGATATGGAAAAAATGATCGACAGGCGTATCGTATTTCTGAAGTTAATTGCTTAGGCAAGGGGCTCACACAGGGCTTACTGGTTTTATTTGATATTTTACAGTTAATGACTGGGACTATCATCATCACATTCTCCCAAACTGCGTTTACACATTTCCTTGCAACAGCAGCAGAATCTCCATCGTGTGAAGTAGTTAATGTGACAAAAAAAAAACTATGAAACACAACTATGAACACCCTACACGGATGCACTGATACAGACTATCAAGTCTATTTCATCAATTCGAATACGTCCATTCCAAAAATAGGCCGTGACATCATACCCTCCTTTCGTGACATGTTATTCTTACCCAAGATAACCTTTGTTTAAAGAATCGTGCGATCACACGATATTCCCAAAACACGCACCGTACCCCCGCGCTATTCAACGCGTGATGGATGAGGTCGACTCGCCGACCCCGGTCTCTGCGTTCGCAGCCGGCTCCGAGAGAAAGAAAATGTGGCCTCTGTCCATTCTCTTGAGCGCCTTCTCATGGAAATGACCATCGCGTACAAACACACAGACACCGGCGCACACACTCACAGACACACAGTGTGGGAACAGGTCAAGGCTATGGCCCACAAAGGGGGAAGGCTGACCAGTGAGAGAGCTCCAGGCTCTCATACATCACAGGGAGAGACTATTAATGAGAAAGCCATGCAGGCGCCCCCCCCCACTCCCCCCTACCCCCCTCCCTCTCTCTTTTCAAGGCAAAATGCCCAGAGCTATTATAACTGCCGGCTCTTACTGAATGGCAAAAAGCAGATGTTCCAAACTGGGGGTGAAGAGAGGTGAGTGCAAAGGGGGAAGCTTTGGAGACGCCTGAAGGGAAATGTAGTTTTGCATGGATCACAGACGGAGGTTATAAGGGGCGGCTGCCTGGTGTCAACGTCAGTCGCTCAAATGTATTGGGTTCGTCATTATCATTAGGCCTTGAATCGAATCAAATCAAAATTAAATGCTAATCGAAGCAAATAGAAATGAAAATGAAAAGCCACAGGCAGCAATGATTACCTAAGCTATAGCTGGCTAAATGCCGATGAAGGTCGATGTAAATCCAATAATAAATCAGACTGAGACAAACATGCATATGTATGCAGTTTTTTAAATGCTCCGGCTTACAGGGATATATAGCGGGCCACATTTGAGTAACCGGATCCCCAGGTCACAAGGTATCCAAGGTTTTCAGCCAATTGCGACACAGTGTTCATGGAAATATGCCCCTCGGAAACATAACCGCGTAGGGGATTTTAATGTGTAAAGCTTAACACAGTTAAGTCGTGATTGGTTGAACTACCTTGGATCAGATTCTGTATTTCTGGAAGTTTGGCGACATAAAGTACAGAGGTGCTCGAGATATGTACTCAAAATATGTACTAAAATACATACCATAGTATACCGTCATAACGTAACTCATACACCTATATGACACTGGCCTACCACAATCACAACAACAACAAACAAAGGAAAGGACAATTGAGAAGGGAACTGTACTGTAAATGTATATGTGCAAGCATGTGTGTGTGTGTGGTGTGTGTGTGTGTGTGTGTGTGTGTGTGTGTGTGTGTGTGCGTGCATGTGTGTGCGCACGTGTGCACGTGCGTGGTTAACCCCTTTGCACAATGACCCTCCAACTCATCAACGCTACTCTTTCAGGTGTCTCTTGGACAGTTCATTGACTCGGCCAATTTCCCTAATTGCTTTCACATTTAAGCAGAGCACTGGCAGAAAGAGGGCCAATGGGAATGCTCCTCTCCTCCTCTCCTCCGCTCCTCCTCCTCCTCCTCCTCTTCTGTTTTCTGTCCAGACTCCAGACTCTCTCTCTCTACCATCTTTCCTTTCTCCTCTTCTCTCCTCTCTCTCCCTCTCTTCTCTCTCCTCTCCTCTCTCTCTCTCTCTCGTCCTCTCTAGTCTCATGACTCTCTCTCCTGACTGTGATTTGAATCCTGCTTTCAGTGCCAAACCCCCTTCCTTTTGTTTTTAATTTCCAGTTTAATCATGAGCTGGCGGTTCCGCATAAGGTTTTTAATTTCAAAAACCCGCCGCCGTGGAGTTTGGCCAGACACAATTAACACACACGCGGTGCTACGCACATCAGCACCACACATACACACAGCACACAAACACACAGCACAACCAGCACACACACACTAACCACACCCACATCACACATGGCTGTGCCGTAAGCTAATACATATGTATTTTGATGTAGTGACTCCACACACACATTACAGATCACATAGTGCCACAAACACACACACGCACATTGTGGGTGCATGTTACTAGTATACTGGTATATGTATACTACAAACGGTAATATATACTGTGTATTCTCATGTATAACTGCACACACACATACGGACACAGAGTCCCATGACACAAACTTGCGGATGTGTTGTGTGGTTGCATGTATATTTAATGTGCATGCTCTGTGGCTAGACTTTATCGTTGAATATGTTTCCCATGTGGGACAGTATTTCCATCTTGATACATTAATAATAACACACGTTTATATAAGGCAGACGCATCAGCAGACAAATCACATGAAATAATCCCAACTGGCTCCATTGTGCACGTTAGAACTGAAAATATATTCAAAATGCAATGCATAATGGGCCTGAAACGCGGGTTAAATGGACCCAGTCATCAATATTCACCACGCTCAGCGTTCACACACAAAGTCCCCTTCAAAGACAAAACATATTGTGCTCTAATCTGTTGGAATCCACCAATCAAACATGACTGTTTTGAGAAGTAGCCAAATATTTCACCAAAGCAGCCAGGCAAAGAGGGAGGTTTGGGTTTTCAAAGCCACGCTCGGCGCATGTTTGCCTGCTGTCTGATGTAGAATGGCTAATGGAAGAGGGAAGGGGGTAGTGGAGCAAGGCTTTTTGCAAAGGGGGCTGTGTGTGTGTGTGTGGGGGGGGGGGTGTTAGGTATTGATTATGAATATGCAAACATCCGACAGTCTGGAGTTTATGCATGTGAGCAATCAAAATCCAGACAGCATGTTGCTATCACTGCCGCTGCTGCCTCACTCAAGTGACATTTCCAAAGGCATGACTTGACATATAGTAACGTCATAATGCTAATCCTGACAGGGCGAGGCAGGCTCAGCCTCACTGTAGTTAATGGATCGTACGTACAGCGAGTCTCACACGGGCTCAATCAGCCTTGGTCTGTTGCCAGGAGGACTTTGTAGCATGTAGCATGTAGCACGTAGCACGTAGCATGATGTTACACTTAAGATCCGTCTTGTCTCAAGGTATTCACGAGATGCTGCACAGAATCTGGGGCCAGAATGTCAAAAAATTGTAAATATTTAGCTGTATATTTTTCTATATTCTATATATATATCTTTATATCTACTGTATATATACAGACTGCACTATCTATATTGTTTTTATTGGTATATTTCCGCTTTGTAGTCACACCTTATGATTGTAAAAAAAAATGTGTGTTTGGTGTTTGGCTTCAGACAACAATTTTAATTTCAGCGCATCCTTCGTAACAAGAGATCAGAGAAAGAGAGAGTGAGAGCGAGAGCAAGGGAGAGAGCCAGAGAGAGAGAGAGTTATTTGTAACCTTAAGGCAACACAGTGTTCTATATAAATAAGCTTGCTTTTATTAGCTCTTATTAACATTAATGGTGTCTCCTTCGGAGGAAAGAATGAATAAATAGGCAAATAGACACGCATGCACATGCACACACACGTGCACACACACACACACACACATGCACACACACACACACACACACACACACACACACATACACACACACAATGGGTGCTTGTTTCAAGGACGTACATCAAAGGTCTTTACAGAATTCATCCACACAAACAATGCTGTACATATCCATATGGAAAGAGCTTCTCAGAGCAACATACGTGTTGAAATGTTACTCTTGCTATTAAACAGTGTGTCATAGATGTCACTGTGGATCTTGGCCACATGTTTGTTCTTATATATGCTATAGAGCATGGAAAAGCAAAAAGAGTAAGGCATTGTGTTGTCATGTCTGGGTTGTGTGTGTGTGTGTGTGTGTATGTGTGTGTGTGTGCATGTGTGTACTTTGTTCAGAGGTGCATGTGTATGTATGTGATTTTTTGGGTATGGTGTGTGGGTGTGCATCAAGCCGTTTGTGTATGTAAGTCTGTGTGAGTGTTTGTGTGTGTGCTGGCTATACTGGTGCAGGCACAGACAGTGTATTAATACAGAGGCGGACCAAACTGAGACAACATATCCTGACCTTCACATGCACTTCACCAGATCAATACCTATCATCAGCACAGAGAAGCGCTCGCCGATTAAGTCAGCAGCAGCAGCAGCAACAACACACCACACACACACACACACACACACACACACACACACACACACACACACAGCGGGAGTTACCGCGGCGAAGGCCAACTGGGCTCGTCAAGTTGTCGGACACGTGGCACACAAGCCCTTGTTTAACCGAAGCGTTCCCAGGGGTTAATACGCTGCTTATGGTCTAGTATTGGGTGCACTGAAGACCGCCCAGCAGGGCCGTATGAGCTATGAGCCATCAGGGGGAGGGTTAGGGCCAATATGATATAAGATAACCCGGGGGATATGGCTGCAGTCTTCTTCACGCTTGTGTTTTATTTGTCACGCTGGACAAGCCTCTGGTAACCGTGTTCCCTCCGAATGATAATGCTGAGCATACAACCTTGGCACATTTTAGTTACAATTATATACACCCACCAACATTGGAAACAAATGCCTCACAGCCAACCGGCCAGACACTGAAACATACGTTTCAATATTTTGTCATGATGATAAAAGCAGTCACTTGTTTAATGACACAAACAGTCCCTGAAGGAGAGACCACATTCGTAGTAGGATGAAAAGGTCAACGTAAGCCGATAGGCTAGTTAATACCATTTTCTTTAACACACTGAATGGAATTTCACAATCTTTGACTCATTTTTTTCAAATGACTTTTCCTCATTTCCCAGGGTTCATTATGGAAAAACACATGCAGCAGTATACGGCATAACCCAAGGCTACAACATTGAGAGAACGGGTCACAGAAAAAGAATCCAATCGTTGTAATCCAGATTTCAACCCTGGCCAGTATAGCCTGCAGTAACTAGCAGTCTGAACTTCTGTCTCCCTGTTAACACTCCCTCTAACCATCACACACAAACACACACTGTGTGTTTGTGTGTCATAGAGGGGGCACATCACCACATCACAACCCGATTCAAAATCGCAGGGCATTAACAAACTGGTGTAGCCTTGGGCTGGACGTTGTTGGACATTCGTTGGTTGTAAGGAAAGCAGATCACCATAGAAATAGGCTACACATTACAGACACCATCAACCCACCTACACACAAGGTACATAGTCACATACATAGAGATAGTACACACTCACATATCATTTCACACAAACAAAATATACAGTCACGGTTCTTCCCGTCCACTCAATATTCCATGCACAGACTCTGTCGTGTGTTTCATTTCATCGCACTGGTGTGTGACGAAGGCTAGAGATAAGGCGACGCTGACAGAGATGTCCGTACGGGGGAAGGAAACGAGAAAATTATGTACTTCAATTAAGACGCGGAGATATTAAAAGCTATACTCCAGTGCCTGGGATGGCTGGCGGGGAAGAAGGGGGATATACGATCGAAGCAGACAGTTCAATCACCACCACCCACCCCCCCCCCGCGCGCGCGCGTGTGCGTGCGTCACCGCTGGCACGGTGCTCTGCCAGCCGTGTGCATCAAGACATGGAAGCAAGAGCGCACACTTGGTCATGCATGCAGCACACATGAACGTTTCATCCCACCAATGTGGGGGATCACAGACGCCAGGATAGCCCGACAACGAGACGTGGATCAGGGAATAACATTCGTCCCCTCGGATCATACGTGATGAATTCTAGTATCGATAAGCGTTGGCCAACTGCGTGTACAGAGTCGCGCAAAACTAGACAACGACGTAACTTTAAGAAGACAGGTCTGGCCAATAGGCCAGTAGGTTAGGTATTTTATACCAAATATAGAGAAGACAAAAGCCAAAGTGAAAACACATGGCCATATCTTAGTCTACGGTCCAACTGACGAATGAGAGATAAAAACAGCTTTTAAAAAAATAAAAAGTGCAGATGTTACACCACTTTAAGGGATCATAATGGCATCATTAACCCTTATAAGCGCTCGTCTCGGTCACCTCAAGAACTCCTTCATGATCTAATCCTGTCACTTGGCCAATCACACAACAGCTGCCATATAAATGCAGATTATTATACATTATACACACATATAAATAATAATAATAATTATAATTATTATTATTATTATTATAGCGAATGTCGTGCGTTCATATCGCTACCAGGGTTATATATTGTGAATGTAACGTTTGAAATAGACTGATTGCATTTACTACGTAGTGGCACTACGTGACTCGTAGGCCTACATCGAGAATAACATTCCCGAGGTATACTCGACTGCTACTCAAATGTACAACTGTGCATATTAAAACGTGTACGCTGTTAAGCACATCTCACCAGGTCGGTATGTCTGTCAATCAATAAATCAATCAATCAATGGGGATGCTATCAAAGCGGGACGAAGACGCTAATAATCTACCGGTATATATATATACACACAGATTTTTGTTGTTGTTGTAAAACTTACCTGGCGCATCAACAGCTTTAGCAGCATTCAATGAAGTGTTGGCGTGATCACGGCGGAGATGTATTATTATTATTATAATTTTTTCTTCAGCAGAAAAACATTGCCCGATACGTCTCGTCTGTCGTTAAAGTGTTCGGAGCAGCCCGTAAACGAGACGCGGGAGAATAACAGACGTGCCGAGGGGAGGGCAGAGGAGCCCGACTGCCGTGTGGGCGCAGATTTGGTGGCGAAGCACCGAGGTAAACGACGGCTTACACAGCCAGGAGACGGACACACCACCGCACAACAACCGTCTGAGAGGAATGATCTTCACAGAACAACACCACTCTGCTTGAAACACTTCGTCGTCGGACCGTCACCGATATCAGAGGGAGCGTATGAGCACCGCTACACGAAAAAACACGCGAATAATTGAACCTAACAGCAGCGAAATAATGTCACCTAGATAGTTGGCATGGAGGGGGAGGGGGGGTGGGGGTCGTCGATTGTAACAAGGTTTTTGCGAGAGGAGTTGAGACAATTTTCATTAAAAGCGAACCGATGAGTGCGCAGGGAGCAGACCGAGGAGGGGGGGGGGGGGGGGGCTGACGAACCAGCTCGCCAACTTGTTTTTAAAGTGCAAAAGAAACGTATTGGTTTAGGTGGCTAGCTGCTGCTGGGGCTGGGGGCGGGGGGGCTAGCTGACGCCACAGCATCTGACCGAGCGAGGTGTCGTCGACCGCGAGTTTCAAGTTGAGCAAAAAATGAAAAACGAATCCAGCAAAATGACATTCTCGATGAATCCAAACGCAGGAGTGGACAGTCATTACATGCGCGCTCAGCGAGCTCTCGTCGACAGTGGTCCTGCAGCCATTTTGTTCAAACTAACTGACAGCGCGGCTCTCCCTCCCTCCTCCCCGCCCCCCCGCCCCCGCCCAGGGACACGACGCGGCCGAGGCAGCGGACCAATGACCGCCCGGCGTCTCCACGTGACACCCGACACAACACAAACACACGGCCTCCGCTCCGCCCCGCCCCCCGCCCCCCTCGCCCCGCCCCTGACAACGCGGTGCTCAGATATGGAAAAAATGATCGACAGGCGTATCGTATTTCTGAAGTTAATTGCTTAGGCAAGGGGCTCACACAGGGCTTACTGGTTTTATTTGATATTTTACAGTTAATGAGTGGGACTATCATCATCACATTCTCCCAAACTGCGTTTACACATTTCCTTGCAACAGCAGCAGAATCTCCATCGTGTGAAGTAGTTAATGTGACAAAAAAAACTATGAAACACAACTATGAAACACCCTACACGGATGCACTGATACAGACTATCAAGTCTATTTCATCAATTCGAATACGTCCATTCCAAAAATAGGCCATGACATCATACCCTCCTTTCGTGACATGTTATTCTTACCCAAGATAACCTTTGTTTAAAGAATCGTGCGATCACACGATATTCCCAAACACGCACCGTACCCCCGCGCTATTCAACGCGTGATGGATGAGGTCGACTCGCCGACCCCGGTCTCTGCGTTCGCAGCCGGCTCCGAGAGAAAGAAAATGTGGCCTCTGTCCATTCTCTTGAGCGCCTTTCTCATGGAAATGACCATCGCGTACAAACACACAGACACCGGCGCACACACTCACAGACACACAGTGTGGGAACAGGTCAAGGCTATGGCCCACAAAGGGGGAAGGCTGACCAGTGAGAGAGCTCCAGGCTCTCATACATCACAGGGAGAGACTATTAATGAGAAAGCCATGCAGGCGCCCCCCCCCCCACTCCCCCCTACCCCCCTCCCTCTCTCTTTTCAAGGCAAAATGCCCAGAGCTATTATAACTGCCGGCTCTTACTGAATGGCAAAAGCAGATGTTCCAAACTGGGGGTGAAGAGAGGTGAGTGCAAAGGGGGAAGCTTTTGGAGACGCCTGAAGGGAAATGTAGTTTTGCATGGATCACAGACGGAGGTTATAAGGGGCGGCTGCCTGGTGTCAACGTCAGTCGCTCAAATGTATTGGGTTCGTCATTATCATTAGGCCTTGAATCGAATCAAATCAAAATTAAATGCTAATCGAAGCAAATAGAAATGAAAATGAAAAGCCACAGGCAGCAATGATTACCTAAGCTATAGCTGGCTAAATGCCGATGAAGGTCGATGTAAATCCAATAATAAATCAGACTGAGACAAACATGCATATGTATGCAGTTTTTTAAATGCTCCGGCTTACAGGGATATATAGCGGGCCACATTTTGAGTAACCGGATCCCCAGGTCACAAGGTATCCAAGGTTTTCAGCCAATTGCGACACAGTGTTCATGGAAATATGCCCCTCGGAAACATAACCGCGTAGGGGATTTTAATGTGTAAAGCTTAACACAGTTAAGTCGTGATTGGTTGAACTACCTTGGATCAGATTCTGTATTTCTGGAAGTTTGGCGACATAAAGTACAGAGGTGCTCGAGATATGTACTCAAAATATGTACTAAAATACATACCATAGTATACCGTCATAACGTAACTCATACACCTATATGACACTGGCCTACCACAATCACAACAACAACAAACAAAGGAAAGGACAATTGAGAAGGGAACTGTACTGTAAATGTATATGTGCAAGCATGTGTATGTGTGTGTGTGTGTGTGTGTGTGTGTGTATGTGTGTGCGCACGTGTGCACGTGCGTGGTTAACCCCTTTGCACAATGACCCTCCAACTCATCAACGCTACTCTTTCAGGTGTCTCTTGGACAGTTCATTGACTCGGCCAATTTCCCTAATTGCTTTCACATTTAAGCAGAGCACTGGCAGAAAGAGGGCCAATGGGAATGCTCCTCTCCTCCTCTCCTCCGCTCCTCCTCCTCCTCCTCCTCTTCTGTGTCTCCTCTCTCTCTCTCCTCTTCCTCTCTCCTCTTCTCTCTCTCTCTCTCTCTCTCTCTCTCTCTCTCTCTCTCTCTCTCTCTCTCTCTCTCTCTCTCTAGTCTCATGACTCTCTCTCTGTCTGTGATTGATCCTTTTCAGTGCACACCCCCTTCCTTTTGTTTTAATTCCAGTTTAATCATGAGCTGCGTTCCGCATAAGGTTTTAATTTCAAAACCCGCCGCTTGAGTTTGCCAGACACACATACACACACGCGTGCACGCACACACACACACATACACACACACACACACACACACTCACACACACATGGCTGTGCGTAAGCAATACAATATGTATTCTGATGTATGACTCCACACACACATACAGACACATAGTGCCACAAACACACACACGCACATTGTGGTGCATGTACAGTATACGGTATATGTATACTACAAACGGTAATATATACTGTGTATTCTGATGTATAACTGCACACACACATACGGACACAGAGTCCCATGACACAAACTTGCGGATGTGTTGTGTGGTTGCATGTATATTTAATGTGCATGCTCTGTGGCTAGACTTTATCGTTGAATATGTTTCCCATGTGGGACAGTATTTCCATCTTGATACATTAATAATAACACACGTTTATATAAGGCAGACGCATCAGCAGACAAATCACATGAAATAATCCCAACTGGCTCCATTGTGCACGTTAGAACTGAAAATATATTCAAAATGCAATGCATAATGGGCCTGAAACGCGGGTTAAATGGACCCAGTCATCAATATTCACCACGCTCAGCGTTCACACACAAAGTCCCCTTCAAAGACAAAACATATTGTGCTCTAATCTGTTGGAATCCACCAATCAAACATGACTGTTTTGAGAAGTAGCCAAATATTTCACCAAAGCAGCCAGGCAAAGAGGGAGGTTTGGGTTTTCAAAGCCACGCTCGGCGCATGTTTGCCTGCTGTCTGATGTAGAATGGCTAATGGAAGAGGGAAGGGGGTAGTGGAGCAAGGCTTTTTGCAAAGGGGGCTGTGTGTGTGTGTGTGTGTGTGGGGGGGGGGGGTGTTAGGTATTGATTATGAATATGCAAACATCCGACAGTCTGGAGTTTATGCATGTGAGCAATCAAAATCCAGACAGCATGTTGCTATCACTGCCGCTGCTGCCTCACTCAAGTGACATTTCCAAAGGCATGACTTGACATATAGTAACGTCATAATGCTAATCCTGACAGGGCGAAGGCAAGGCTCAGCCTCACTGTAGTTAATGGATCGTACAGTACAGCGAGTCTCAACACGGGCTCAATCAGCCTTGGTCTGTTGCCAGGAGGACTTTGTAGCATGTAGCATGTAGCACGTAGCACGTAGCATGATGTTACAACTTAAGATCCGTCTTGTCTCAAGGTATTCACGAGATGCTGCACAGAATCTGGGGCCAGAATGTCAAAAAATTGTAAATATTAGCTGTATATTTTTCCATATTCTATATATATATCTTTATATCTACTGTATATATACAGACTGCACTATCTATATTGTTTTATTGGGTATATTCCGCTTTGTAAGTCACACCTTATGATTGTAAAAAAAAAATGTGTGTTTTGGTGTTTGGCTTCAGACAACAATTTTAATTTCAGCGCATCCCTTCGTAACAAAGAGATCAGAGAAAGAGAGAGTGAGAGCGAGAGCCAAGGGAGAGAGCCAGAGAGAGAGAGAGTTATTTGTAACCTTAAGGCAACACAGTGTTCTATATAAATAAGCTTGCTTTTATTA
>PIJE02001307.1:143272-145772 GCA_002895965.2 Coryphaenoides rupestris
AGCGCGGGCTTGCTTGGCTCGTGAGCATTATCGTAGTAGCATTATTATTATTACAACACAGACAGGCGATAGCTCATCAAATGGGATAAATATTTAAAGCGAGGCTTTTCGATCCCCTGGAAGAGTGTTTCCTTTGATGTGTGATGGCGGTAGATGGAAATTGTTTTGGAGATGCTCCCCAAAGAGACAGGGACGTTCAAAGAGCGGATGGGATGTGAGTGCGTGGTGGGTAACACATTTGCATGTGTTTGACATTGAGGAAAAGGCCGCCTTAAAGGCCAACGGTATACTCGGCTGATGTGTTTGCGTGATGCCGGGAGTCGACTGGCATTTTCACCATAACCTACAAACAACATACCTTACACGCAGACAAATAACCACAACCCACCCCCCCCCCTCCCCCACCGCCACAACCCATTTCCATAAAATCTGCATTAAAAACGCAGAGCAAAACAAGTCAGTCAACAGCTACATGCGGGGAGAGAGACTCTGGCCGGAAGGCATCTAATGTATTTCCTGTCCCACGTAAATGTTGCAGGACGATCCATCAGATGAGGGTGATATTTAGGAGTCCATTAACAGGGCAGGGATGGGTTAATTCACTGTTTGTAGTCAGAGACCCTGGGAGGGATTCAGGGCAGAGAGAGCGAGAGAGAGAGAGAGAGAGAGAGAGAGAAAGACAGAAAGAGAATACATTAATAAAACGAGAGATCCGAAGAATGTAGGAATGGAAAAGAAAAAGAACAAAAGAGGAACAATGCAAATGCTGTGATGAAGTGTGAAAGATGAACAATGAAACGCCACAAAAGGGCGGTGAACGAAGGGAAACAGGGCGTGGGTGAACATGTGAGGAAGAGTGGGGGGGGAAGAGGAATACAAATAGCCAGTTTGTTTGCAGGTGTCTGCCTGTGCCAATGTATGTGTGTTTGTTTGTTTGCGTTTGTGTGCCAGTGTGTGTGTGTGTGTGTGTATGTGTGTGTGCGTAAGAGTGTGTATTTACACACACGTCTGTGTGTGTGTGTGTGTGTGTCTGTGTGTGTGTGCGTGTGTGTGTGTGTAAAGGGGGTGCTCGGGGAGTAGCCAGGGGGTGAGGGATGCGGTTGGAATAGGAGAGGAAGTCTGGTACGGGAACTGCACCGCACTGGAGCGTAAAACACTACAGAGGGTGGTGCGGACGGCCCAGTACATCGTTGGAGGTGAGCTTCCCTCCCTCCTGGATATATACACCAGGCGGTGCGTGGCCAAGGCCAAACGGATTATTAAAGACAATAACCACCCCAGCCACGAACTGTATACACTTCTACCGTCAGGCAGGCGATACCGCAGTATCAAGTGACGAGCAGACTCAGAGACAGCTTCCACAGTCAGGCCATCAGGCTGCTGAACAAGTTCGGCATCAATGTCTAAATGCTAGTGCTAAGTGTTACTGCTAGTGCTAGTCCTGGTGATAAGTGCTAGTGTTACTGCTGGAGCTAGTGCTGGTAGCAGTGCTAAGTGTTGGTGCTAGTGCTGGTGTTACTGCTAGTGCTGGTCCTGGTGCTAGTGTTACTGCTAGTGCTGGTGCTAGTACTGGTGTTAGTGCTAGTCCTGGTGCCAACTGCTGGTGCTAGTGTTGTGTTGACTGTCTGAGAAGGTATTCTGTGACATTCTGTGAATGTCAGCATATAACAATGTATATTTTAGTACATTGATTTATATGTGTATTGCTCACCTGGATATTTTGTTGTATATTCCATTTCATTTTATATTTCATTTACTTATTTTACATAGAATTCTATTTATAGTTCTATTTCTATTTTGCACAGTTCTATTTCTATTTTGTAGTTCTATTTCTATTTTGTATTCTTTTATAATTACTGTCGGCTGTCGGGCGTTTTGCACAAAAAGTTTTTCACTCACTGCTTATACTCACGTGTAAATTGTGAAGTGACAATAAAATACTTGAAACTTGAAACTTGATACATACATGCATACATACATACATACATACATACATACATACATGCATACATACATACACATACATACATACATACATACATACATGCATACATACATACATACATACATACATACATACATACATACATACATACATACATACATACATACATACATACATACATACATACATACATACATACATACATACATACATACATACATACATACATACATACACATATACATACATACATACATACATACATACATACATACATACATACATACATACATACATACATACATAACATACATACATACATACATACATACATACATACATACATACATACATACATACATACATACATACATACATACATACATACATACATACATACATACATACATACATACATACATACATACATACATACATACATACATACATACATACATACATACATACATATACATACATACATACATACTACACACATACACAACACACACATACACACACAGACACACACACACACACACACACACACACACA
>PIJE02001308.1:0-126202 GCA_002895965.2 Coryphaenoides rupestris
TAGGTGAGGCTGTTACGTGCAAAAGAGCCGTATGTCACCGTGCCCTGATTAAGGCAACTTTGGTCTGTCGTTGTAATCATTAATTAACGTAGGAAACTCTGAAGTCTCTAGCCCCCTCACATGATGGATAAACACCGATCTCTCAGTAATGTTGTGGGACCAGAACGGTCCGGAGGAAGTCTGAGAATCTACCTGTGACCCTATAGATCACCATCGCAGCTGCATGTTGGGCGGGAAATGGACTAAACTTATGAACCCTTTGTCTCTTTGCTCCTTCGCTTTCTCAGACCTCGCTCTTTGTATAATGACGTGAACACCTGATTAGATTGTAAATTTGTCTACTATAACTTGGTCTAAAATTAAAATAGTGACAGAGTCTCTTATTAGTTAACAGATTCCACCATATTGGCCACATGTATGTGCAAATTTACATGTTATGCAACTCAGTAAGTTGTATCATTATGATACCAGGTAGTCCCCTACCAGTCATATGTTACCCCACGAGCAAAACAACCTCCATATCCTTCAAAATCCTCCCACTTTGAGATTTGGTAAAACCAAACAGTGTTTGGTGTTAGTATTTAAACTGAACCAAAAACTCTTCATTCACTTCTTATCCTCTCCTGTCCTTGAGACACCAGCTTCCACCTCTTTAACTTCTGCCTGTAGGCCTGTATCTTTTGCACAAAAGAAAAAGAGAAAAGAAAAGAAGAAACAATGGCAACTGTTAGGAAAGTAAGATCCCGACTTTATATCGACACAATTCACACCAAAACCTTCATAATCTGTTTATTCTTTGAAAAATTGATATTTTAGAGGAAATATACATTTTTTAGCCTTGTGAGATTGTATGGATCCTCAAGCATGTTGGTGCGGTAGAAATAGCAATTTCCTATAATAATAATAGTCTTTTAACATTTAACTATTTACATTTCTGAAATCTGTGTTATCTGTGTCCTAGCATCTCTCTGTTCTTCGTTATTAATGTCAAAGCTATTAAAACCACTATAAACCTTGCATGTTGAAACGGTTATAATGGCAAAAATTTGAATCTACATGCTAGAAACATGTTTTTATTTGAAGGGGAGACATAGAGTGAAATTAAAGACAGTAGATCAACGTGCCAGTTAATTGCTTAACAGTTTAAACTCATAGACTTAGGGATGCACCGATACACTTTTTCAGACGAGTACAAGTACAAGTACTTACTATTTGGGTACTTGCGAGCCGAAGACCGATACCGAGTACTTAATAAAACCATAGGCCTACAGTTTCTATATGACTTTGAAAACATGTTTATTTTTTGTCGCGGGGGGGGGGTGCTCCGTAATTCGCGTCGCTGCGGGGGGGGTGCTCCTGTTAATTCGCGGTTCTGATTGGTGCGGAGGTGCTAACCGTTAATTTGCGGTTCTGATGGGGGGGGGGAGGGTGCTCCGGTTAATTTGCGTTCTGATGGGGGGTGCTCCGTTAACTTGCGGTTCTGATGGGGGGGTTTTTTGCCTTCCGTTAATTTGCGTTCTGATGGGGGGGGTGCTCCGTTAATTCACGGTTCGGATGGGGGGGGGGGTGCTCTTAATGCGGTTCTGATGGGGGGTTGCTTTTTCCGAAATTTTTTCGCGTTCTGATGTGGGGGGGGGGTGCCTCCGTTAATTACACGTGTTATGATGGGGGGGGGGGTCTCCGTTAATCGCGGTTCTGATCGGGGGGTGCTCCGTAATTTGCGGTTCGATGGGGGGGTGCTCCGTTAATTCCGGTTATGATGGGGGTGTGCTCCGTTAATCGCGTTCTGATGTGGGGGGGTGCTCTGTTAATTCACGGTTCTGATGGGGGGGGGGGCTCCGGTTAATTTGCGGTTCTGCATGGGGGGTGCTCCGTTATCCCGTTCTGATGGGGGGTGCTCGTTAATTTCCGTTTCTGATGGGGGGGGTGCTCGTTAATTCGCGGTTCTGTATGGGGGGGGGGCCCGTTTAATTGTGGGGACAATGCCAGCGTCCCCAAACTAAATCTACGCCCCATGCTCACGGCGAGAGATGCTGGTACCATGCTAGACCTGGAATCCAGACCCACATCTAGAAGGCTGTAGGTCTGTACATGCAGCAAAGAAAATGGGCCCAACTCAGGGGCGGCATCAAGAATGCGTTTAAAAATATTCATCTGCACGCAATTGGATAACACTCACGCCAATCCAGAAGAATACACGGGTGGACGTATACCAGAGCACGGAAACGGTTTGTTTTGGAAATAGTTTTGACAGAGAGACGTAAATGTAGTTAATGGAGAATAGCCACGGACGATACCAACTTTGGCAAGAACGCACACGTTAACCTTGTAATATTCTAGCCAAGGAATAGTTGAAATAAAGAGGATGCGCACAGTTGGCGTTTACGGATGTTAAATAGCAACTGTGCATCGAGACTAGCCCACCACATGGCATGATGCACCCCCCCCCCCCCCACCATCAAAACGCGCGAAATTAACGGAGCACCCCCCCCCCCACAAGAAAACCCGGCGAATTAAAAGAGCACCCCCCCCCCCCCCCATGGTAGAAACCGCGGAATTATACGGAGCACACCCCGCCCCCCATCAGAAACCGCGAATTAACGGAGCACCCCCCCCCATCAGAACCGCGAACATTAACGGAGCACCCCCCCAGACCAAAAAATAACATGTTTTCAAGTCATTGAACTGTAATGGTTTTATTAAGTAAAAAAGTCAGGCTATCGGTGCATTCCCTAGTTGTACAGATACTCAGTCACATTCTCTTACTACGCATCAAGCGATCTTGCAGTTACTGATGATTCCGGCACTGTCTCGTCGCAGCGTGCCTCATCTGAGATATATAGCCGCCTCTGGCCCGCCTATATCAATACACCGATTGTGATTGGTTTGATGTTCGGACAACAGGAATGACATTGAGCATGTTACTCATTACCAGAGTGACTCGCTGATTCAATTTAATTGTGCTTCGCTGGAGAACTCTGCGATTTCCAGGGTAGATTTACCATGCGCAAGTGCTACCATAAACGCCACACTCGGTTGCATCTCTTATTCAATATTCCTTGGCTAAGAATATTACAAGGTTAACGTTGCGTGCCAAAGTGGTTAATCGTGCGTGTATCGGAGTAGTTTAAGGAGTACGAGTACGAGTACATGACACAGACGACCGGATACCGAATTACTGCTATCGTATCGGTGCATCTCCTACTCGATAACTGTTCATTTGACAGTAAGACAGTGAGAAAACTTTTTAAAACATTTCAAAGTGCAGGATTCAAAGTCCATAGTACGTTTTGCTATTTCGTGGTTACAATACTCTTTCGAAATTGTTTGTATGGCGCTGTACGGATTCACTGCTGTTATCTGAAACCTTCCGTTGCCTCATACTGAATAACAGACTGAAACTTTCTGACATTCCAGATGTTAGTGAGGAATGTGGTTGTTGAATACTTGGAAACGATATGAAAACAAAGCTTTCCAAATGATTGCATGAACATTAATGAGTTGTCCTCTTGAAAACCATTTCATTCTAGCACGATTGGGTTTTTTGGGGATTCGATTTGGAAAAATTTATTTTTTTTGTTTTTCTTTTTTCTAGGTTCAGTTAAGTGCAAGGGCTGCGTGGCCTGGAACAAAACAAGCCTTTGGGATGAAGAGATAGAAGTCGATGTTTCCCCATGCCAATGAAAAATACGCATCCAAAGTGATCTAAGTGCTTACACACACACACACTACACACCACACACACACACACACACACACACACACATCAACACACACACAGTGGTGGAAAGTACATTTACCTCAAGCACTGAACTTAAGCACATTCTTGGTGTTCACATCCACCACACTTCAATTTACTAGCTTCAAAATGGAAAGTGTATGAACACTCATATGAATGCATCCAAGATTCAAATAAAAATCAAATTAATATGTATTATTCTGAAAGTGGCCCATTCGTGCATAATTGAGGGGTTTACTTTGCTACATATTTGATGCTAATACTTTTGACTGTTACTAAAGAACATTTTCAAATGCAGACTTTTACTTTAACAGAGTTTTTCTAAAGTGTTGGTATACTACTTTTACTAAAAATAAAGTAAGTAAAAGATAGCTTTTGTGCAACAGAAGCACAAGCATAGAGTTAAACTACAAGACTGAAATGGAAATGCTAATAAAACTGTGGACTTGGATGCAATCATTGCCACAGCGTGTGCTCACACGGACCTCTACCACCTTTGAGGGGACATAAATACGGGCTGTCCTGTAAGTCCTGGACATGAGGTGCTGCATTGGGGAAGCATTGCGACCCGGGGTCACGGAAGTTTCAAACAGGTTCAGGGCAAGCCAAAAAATGTAATGTAGTAATGAGTTATTATAGATTATTCTGTTTATGTTAGCAATTTCCCAAAAAATGTGCTCATGTCAAATAAGCACAGTTATGTGTGCTTATGTGTGTTTACATTAAAGTCATTTCACCATGCAACTGCAATTAAAGAACATGAAAACAGGTTTCCCCCCAAGGTCTTCAGGCCCAGATAGGCTCCTCTACAGGCATCATACTAACATCTTAAGAATAAGTCATGCAAATAATTAAACAGGTGTCTTTTAATCAACGTGCTACATAAGAGAGACAAGGTGATACCACCCTCCCATCTCCCCAGTGTGGGAGTGCCGTTTTGCAAAAGTCCGAAAAACCACCAATTTAGAAGGGATGGTGAGCATGCTGATTATCTACTCGATTTCACCTGAAACATTTCTCTTATATCTATTTATATTAAATTCATTTATGTTATTCTAAACTGAATTAGCTCAGTAATAATAATAATACACCAATAAAATGTATTTGTACAGTGCTTTTCTTAAATTTGTTACAAAGTGCTTTACAAAAAGGAAATACAACAAGCCATGGCAGATAATAACAAGGTACAGATAATACAATCGTAGGAATGTAGAAATAAAACCAGACAAGCCAGATACAAACTTTTAATGGCTGGGTTTAGTGGCTCAAGATTTCATATTGCCAATGGTAGTATTATTTTTTTGTGTGTTGTATTTTACACACAATTCTTCTCATTGACAATTCTGACAATATTAGTCCAACTCTAAATAACTTTCTTATTGCAGGGCCAATGACAGTCTTGATGTGATGTCAAGTCCAGACTCCAGATTTACCTGTAAAGGCCAAAAGGTGCTGCAGTTCGCGGGGACCAGCACCTTCTCCCAATACACAGTGGTCAACCAGATAGCTGTGGCCAAGGTGGACCCTGCAGCACCTCTCCACAAAGTCTGTCTTCTTGGCTGTGGTGTGTCTACTGGATTTGGAGCGGCTGTCAACACTGCTAAGGTAGCCAAACACACCTAATTCTACATCATAGATGTACATCGTAAGAAAAAAAGTTCCACAAACAAAAAGTCCCACTCGTTCTATACCCCCTTCCAACCAATGGGAAGCAAGTGCTGGTTCTGGGCTACTGGTTCTTTGCTTTTCCACGTCACACATTTCAATAGCAGCTTGTCGTTTTTAGAAAGTTATTGGATATTCAACAGATATTCATGCTTTCAATTAGCCATGTGAACTACTACACAGTGAACTAAAGACATGATCACCGGTATGAGTCCGGTGTGTCTAGGGGTGTATGACTACCCAGGAGACGGGGCTCCCAAGCAAAGCCATTGGGCAGAGGCACGTTCCTCTCTATAGAGCTATCATGAGCCAATATTTCTACACAATCGTCGAATTAGAAAGGGCACTGCCTCTAAGTAAAGCACCATTCATTTAAAAAATATATATTAAATATATTTAAAAAAATGTAATCACAGATGTTTCGGCCCGACAGGGTGAGCCGTGGGCATTTAGGCCTGTGACATACTGGGGGAAACCCCGCATCATATATGTGTGTATATACGTGTGTGTATATGTGTTGTCCACAGGTAGAGCCAGGATCCACTTGTGCCGTATTTGGACTGGGGGCGGTTGGCCTGGCTGCTGTCATGGGCTGTCACTCTGCTGGGGCTAAGAGAATCATTGCTGTTGACTTGAACCCGGACAAGTTTGAGAAGGCCAAGGTGTTTGGTGCCACTGAGTTTGTGAACCCTAATGACCACAGTGAGCCTATCAGCCAAGTGCTGTCAAAGATGACCAATGGAGGTGTGGATTTCTCTCTGGAATGTGTGGGCAATGTTGGAGTCATGGTGAGACACCTCAACAAAGTGATGTTTGTGTACATTTTGTATTTTGCATGCCTATTATTTGCATATGGGCTAAATTTCATATCATATTTATAACCTCATTCAGATCCACTAACACTTCTACACTTCTTTAATATTAAGATGATGATGAGTAACTTGTTCCTGATTTTATGTTAGTCATTTCATATAGTATCCATAACTGATCTACATTGTACATTTTTGCTGACATAATTTACAGAGAAATGCACTGGAGTCCTGCATAAAAGGATGGGGTGTCAGTGTGATGGTCGGTTGGACAGATATGCATGATGTTGCTACGAGACCCATTCAGCTCATAGCTGGACGCACATGGAAAGGTTCCATGTTTGGAGGTGAGACACATACTGTATATTGGCACTGCTACAATGGACCGACAAAAAGCAGTTACAATCTGACCTCAAATTTAAAATGGTTTATTAT
This sequence comes from Coryphaenoides rupestris, assembly GCA_002895965.2. NCBI lineage: Eukaryota > Metazoa > Chordata > Actinopteri > Gadiformes > Macrouridae > Coryphaenoides > Coryphaenoides rupestris. Next base: position 6,649 of record PIJE02001308.1, read on the forward strand.
TTGAGGTTGTTACTCTGTATCCAGAGTTGTAATGGACCCCAAATAACGTTTTCCCTGTATAACAAAACCATACATATGCTGGAAAAATCTCAGTTTACATATGTCGGTTGAGAGAAGTCAGTGGACTTTATATATTATGTGTATATATCCATCCATTCATCCATCCATCCATTCTCGTCCGCTTATCCGGGGCCGGGTCATGGTGGCAACCGGCTAAGCAGGGCCCCCCAGGCTTCCTTTTCCCCAGCCACACTCTCCAGTTCCTCCTGGGGGATCCCGAGGCGTTCCCAAGCCAGACGAGATATATAATCCCTCCAGCGGGTTCTGGGTCTGCCCCGGGGTCTCCTCCCAGTTGGACGTGCCCGGAAAACCTCTCAGGGGAGGCGCACGGGGGGCATCCTAACCAGATGCCCGAACCACCTCAGCTGACTCCTTTCGACACGGAGGAGCAGTGGCTCTACTCCGAGCTCCCTCCGGATGTCTGAGCTCCTCACCCTATCTCTAAGGCTGAGCCCAGCCACCCTGCGGAGGAAACTCATTTCGGCCGCTTGTATCCGCGATCTCATTCTTTCGGTCACTACCCAAAGCTCATGACCATAGGATTACTGCAGACGCTGCACCAATCCGTCTCTCCATCTCCCGCTCCATTTTGCCCTCACTCGTGAAGACCCCGAGATACTTGAACTCCCTCGCTTGTGGCAGCAACTCATTCCCAACCTGGAGGGAACGCTCCACCGTTTTCCAGCAGAGAACCATGGCCTCAGACTTGGAGGTGCTGACTCTCATCCCGACCGAGGTCACGGTCTGATGTAGCCAACAGAACCACATCATCTGCAAAGAGCAGAGATGCAATTCTGAGGTCCCCAAACCGGACACTCTCCTCACCTCGGCTGCGCCTTGAGATTCTGTCCATGAAGATCACAAACAGAATCAGTGACAAGGAACAACCTTGGCGGAGTCCAACGCCCACTGAGAACGTGCTTAACTTTGTGCCGAGATTATGGACGCAGCTCGCACTTTGTTTGTACAAGGACCGAATGGCACGTACCAACGGCCCCGGTACCCCATACTCCCGTAGTACTCCCCACAGGATTCCCCGGGGGACACGGACATAAGCCTTCTCCAAGTCCACAAAGCACATGTAGACTGGATGGGCAAACTCCCATGCTCCTCACAACAACCCTGCGAGGGTAAAGAGCTGGTCCACTGTTCCACGGCCAGGACGGAATCCGCATTGTTCCTCCTGAAGCTGAGGTTCGACAATCGGCCGGAGCCTCCTTTCCAGCACCCTGGAATAAACTTTCCCGGGGAGGCTGAGCAGTGTGATACCCCGATAATTGGAGCACACCCTCCGGTCCCCTTTTTTTGAAAATGGGGACCACCACCCCGGTCTGCCATTCCACAGGTACTGTCTCCGACCTCCACGCTACATTGACTAGGCGTGTCAGCCACGACAGCCCGACAATGTCCAGAGCCTTCAGCATCTCAGGGCGAATCTCATCCACACCTGGCGCCTTGCCCACTGAAGAGCTTTTTGACTACTTTAGTGACCTCTACCAAGGATATGGGTGAGGCTTTCCCCGAGTCTTCAGACTCTGCCTCTTCCACAGAGGACGTACTGGTCGGGTTCAGGAGTTCCTCAAAGTGTTCTTTCCACCACCCGACAATATCCTCAGTCTGGGTCAGCAGTTCTCCTCCCCGACTGAGCACAGCCTGAGCCAAGCCCTGCTTTCCCTTCCTGAGTCGCCAGACAGTTTGCCAGAACTTCCTTGAGGCCAACCGAAAGTCCTTCTCCATAACCTCCCCCAACTCCTCCCACACCCGGGTTTTTGCTTCAGCAACCGCTGAAGCCGCGGTCCTTTTGGCCTCCCGGTACCCGTCTGCTGTTTCAGGAGACCCCTGGGCCAATCAGGCCCGAAAGGCCTCCTTCTTCAGCCTGACGGCTTCCTTCACCGCTGGTGTCCACCAACGGGTTCTTGGGTTGCCGCCAGGACAGGCACCGACAGCATTTTGAGCTGCAGCCTCTACAATGGAAGCTCTGAACATGGCCCACTCAGGTTCCATGTCCCCAACCTCCCCCGGGATGCACGAGAAGTTCTTCCGGAGGTGGGAGTTAAAGACCTTACGGACAGGGGCTTCCACCAGACGTTCCCAGTTCACCCTCACTACACGTTTGGGTTTACCAGGTCTGTCTGGAAGCATATGATTGAATATTGAATAAGTATATGAAGAATATGATTACAAAGTCGATCAACGACCATTGGCCTAAGGTGGTCCAGTATCAGGTACACTTGTGGACCACCCTATGTTTGAACATGGTGTTTGTTATGGCCAGTCCATGGCTAGCACAGAAGTCCAATAACAAAACACCACTCTGGTTCAGATCGGGCAGGCCGTTCATCCCAATCACTCCCCTCCAGGTTTCTCCATCATTGCCCACGTGTGCTTTGAAGTCCCCCAGTAGAACTATGGAGTCCCCGGATGGAACCCTTTCCAGGATGCCACCCCAGGACTCCAGGAAGGCCGGATACTCTGAACTGCTGTTTGGTGCGTAGGCACACACAACAGTCAGAGCCTTCCCCCCAGTGACTTGCAGTCACATGGAGGCGACCCTCTCGTTCACCGAAGAGAAGTCCAACACAGCGGCGCTCAGCCGGGGACTTGTGAGTATCCCCACACCCGCCTGGCGCCAGCCCCTCTCCAGGAGTTTGGTTCCAGAACCGGTGCTGTGCGTGGAGGTGAGCCCAACCATATCTAGTTGGTACCGCTCCACCTCCCGCACCAGCTCAGGCTCCTTCCCCACCAGTGAGGTGACGTTCCACGTCGCTAGAACCAGTCGACGATGCCGGCGATCCGCACGCCCAGGATCCCGCTTTTGCCTACTGACCGGTATATAATGCACCCGACCCCAATGACTCTCCCTGCAGGTGGTGAGCCCACAGGGAATTATGTGTATATATATACACATAATTCCTTTAAGGGACTGTGCATAGAATAAAGTAGTATAGTAGTATAAGTAAGTAGTATATGTAGTATAAAGTATGAAGTATTTTTTACTACATACATTTGTATGTATTTTCACATATTTTTACTTGCTCAAATTGCTTTCAATTGCCAATATATGAACAATTAAACCTGTGGGCTGATTTCTACTAAGTTACGTCTATGCACGGATAATGGCAAAAATGTCTGTTCTTTCATTACTTTTGAATTTGTAGGTTTATTTCGCTATCATCGCCACACGCCGGAAACGGCTTACTCTAGAGTGCATTTAGCACTCCAACTTCTGTGTATTAAATAATTCAATAATAATTCCACCATTCATGGAACATTGACTGGAAGATACACCGTACACCGATATGATTGCATTTGTTTGTTGATATAATCCAGATGGTTATGATTGTTTGCATGTTGAATATTGTTAACAAAGTAAGACGTTGGCCTGCTTAGGGTCCAGCTGATCTCCAGGTTTGAAGAAACACATTTAATTGTCTTATTGACATTTTACCTATTTGCTACTTGTTTCTGAGGAATCCTAAATTCAAATCGCAGTAACTTTAGCTCACAAGCACAAAACTCACACCCTTTCAGCTTTTCATTAGTTTTTTTTCGTCACTGCGCAATCTTGACTCATTGACGTCATGTCTTTTTAATCAGATTTTTAAATGCATCTAAAATAGGCAAACAAGCTTTTTATGAGTAACTTCAAATTTGAAATAAAAGATTGACAGAACAGATAATACTGTATATTACACATATATGTATAGATTTTGACAGTGACAAAAGGAGGGGCCGGATTCACTTAAGCCCTGCCTGTATCACCAGTGCAATTCACTCATCTGAGCAAAACAAAATTCATTGATGGATTGCTTGTTGTAAGTGTTTGATGCTGTACCAATATACTGTATATGTGTTTTACCAATCAGGCTTCAAGAGTAAGGATGGTGTGCCACAGATGGTTAAGGCCTACCTCGATAAGAAGGTGAAGCTGGATGAATTCATCACCCACAACATGCCCTTGGAGTCTGTCAATGATGCCATTGAACTTTTGAAGCATGGAAAATGGTAACTTACTTTACTTGTTTATCTCTAAATTAAAGAGGATGTCTCTATTGCTAGTGCTGACCCCAAATGTTATCCTTTTGTTTTTTCATCCAGCATCCGAACCATCTTGAGCCTTGAGTGAAATTGAGGACCTAATTAAAACAAGTTATTGGGAAAAACTACAGAACGTGGGTTGTCGTGTAATAATAAAAAAAAATCTGTGTGAAATCAATCAAATACACCAAATATAAAATTGTCAACATACCAGTATAAATAAATGATGAAAATGATACCCAAGGTGATACCCCTCTTCGAAAATTGCATTTGTCTCACCAAATCTTTGCCTAAGTTACATGTCTTTACAGCACTTGGCTGATAGGCTCACTGTGGTCATTAGGGTTCACAAACTCAGTGGCACCAAACACCTTGGCCTTCTCAAACTTGTCCGGGTTCAAGTCAACAGCAATGATTCTCTTAGCCCCAGCAGAGTGACAGCCCATGACAGCAGCCAGGCCAACCGCCCCCAGTCCAAATACGGCACAAGTGGATCCTGGCTCTACCTGTGGACAACACATATACACACACGTATATACACACATATATGATGCGGGGTTTCCCCCAGTATGTCACAGGCCTAAATGCCCACGGCTCACCCTGTCGGGCCGAAACATCTGTGATTACATTTTTTTAAATATATTTAATATATATTTTTTAAATGAATGGTGCTTTACTTAGAGGCAGTGCCCTTTCTAATTCGACGATTGTGTAGAAATATTGGCTCATGATAGCTCTATAGAGAGGAACGTGCCTCTGCCCAATGGCTTTGCTTGGGAGCCCCGTCTCCTGGGTAGTCATACACCCCTAGACACACCGGACTCATACCGGTGATCATGTCTTTAGTTCACTGTGTAGTAGTTCACATGGCTAATTGAAAGCATGAATATCTGTTGAATATCCAATAACTTTCTAAAAACGACAAGCTGCTATTGAAATGTGTGACGTGGAAAAGCAAAGAACCAGTAGCCCAGAACCAGCACTTGCTTCCCATTGGTTGGAAGGGGGTATAAGAACGAGTGGGACTTTTTGTTTGTGGAACTTTTTTTCTTACGATGTACATCTATGATGTAGAATTAGGTGTGTTTGGCTACCTTAGCAGTGTTGACAGCCGCTCCAAATCCAGTAGACACACCACAGCCAAGAAGACAGACTTTGTGGAGAGGTGCTGCAGGGTCCACCTTGGCCACAGCTATCTGGTTGACCACTGTGTATTGGGAGAAGGTGCTGGTCCCCGCGAACTGCAGCACCTTTTGGCCTTTACAGGTAAAATCTGGAGTCTGGACTTGACATCACATCAAGACTGTCATTGGCCCTGCAATAAGAAAGTTATTTAGAGTTGGACTAATATTGTCAGAATTGTCAATGAGAAGAATTGTGTGTAAAATACAACACACAAAAAAATAATACTACCATTGGCAATATGAAATCTTGAGCCACTAAACCCAGCCATTAAAAGTTTGTATCTGGCTTGTCTGGTTTTATTTCTACATTCCTACGATTGTATTATCTGTACCTTGTTATTATCTGCCATGGCTTGTTGTATTTCCTTTTTGTAAAGCACTTTGTAACAAATTTAAGAAAAGCACTGTACAAATACATTTTATTGGTGTATTATTATTATTACTGAGCTAATTCAGTTTAGAATAACATAAATGAATTTAATATAAATAGATATAAGAGAAATGTTTCAGGTGAAATCGAGTAGATAATCAGCATGCTCACCATCCCTTCTCACATTGGTTGGTTTTCGGACTTTTGCAAAAACGGCACTCCCCACACTGGGAGATGGGGAGGGGTATCACCTTGTCTCCTTAAATGTAGACAAACGTTGATTAAAAGACACCTGTTTATTATTTGCATGACATTATTCTTAGATGTTAGCTATGATGCACTGTAGAAGGAGCCTATCTGGGCTGAAGACCTTGACCTGTTTTCATGTCTATTAATTGCAGTTGCATGGTGAAATGACTTTAATGTAAACACACATAAGCACACATAACATGTGCTTATTTGACATGAGCACATTTTTGGGAAATTGCTAACATCACAGAATAACTCATATAATAACTCATTACTACATTTACATTTTTGGCTTCCTGACCTGTTTGAAACTCAGTGACCCCGGGTCCAATGCTCTCCACAATGCCAGCACCCTCATGTCCAAGGACTACAGGAAAGCCGTCTTTATGTTTCCCCTCAAAAAGGTGGTAGAGGTCCGTGTGGCACACTGCTGTGGCAATGATCTGCATCCAAGTCCACAGTTTATTACATTTCCATTTCAGTCTTGTAGTTTAACTCTATGCTTGTGCTTCTGTTGCACAAAAGCTATCTTTTACTTTTACTTTATCTTTTAGTAAAAGTAGTAATACCACACTTTAGAAAAACTCTGTTACAAGTAAAAGTCCTGCATTGAAAATGTTGCTTAAGTAAAAGTACAAAAGTATTAGCATCAAAATGTAGCAAAAGTAAACACACTCATTATGCAGAATGGCCCATTTCAGAATAATACATATTATTTTATTTTATTTGAATTATTGATGCATTCATGTGTTCATCACTTTCATTTTGAAGCTAGTAAATGTGAATGTGTAAATGTGAAAAAAGAAATGTGCTTAAGTTCAGTGCTTGAGTAAATGTACTTTCCACCACTGTGTGTGTGTGTGTGTGTGTGTGTGTGTGTGTGTGTGTGTGTGTGTGTGTGTGTGTGTGTAAGAACTTAGATCCCACTTTGATGCGTATTTCATTGGCATGGGGAACATCGACTTCTATCTCTTCCATCACCAAAGGCTTGTTTGCTTCCCAGGCCACAGCAGCCTTGCACTTAATGACCTAGAAAAGACAAATATTCATGATCAACATCTAGAGAATGTCCAAGAGCAATCCATTATGTTCCATGCAAATCATTTGGAAAAGCTTTTGTTTTCATATGTTTCCAAGATTCAACAACAACATTCCTCTACACATCTGGAACTTCAGAAAGTTTCAGTCTGTTATTCAGTATCGAGGCAACGGAAGGTTTCAGATAACAGCAGTGAATACAGTACAGCAGCCAATACAAACAATTTCGAAAGAGTATTGTACCACGAAATAGAAAAAGTACTATGGACTTTGAATCCTGCACTTTGAAAATGTTTAACAGTTTTCTCACTGTTAACTGTCAAAATGACAGTTATGAGTAGGGATGCACCGATACCGATACCAGTATTCGGTATCGGTCCGATACTGTGCTCATGTACTCGTACTCGTACTCGTTAAACTACTCCCAATACAACCGCACCGATACCACTCTTGGCAACGCAACGTTAACCTTGTAATATTCTTAAGCCAAGGAATATTGAAATAAAGAGATGCAACCGAGTTGGCGTTTATGGTAGCAACTGCGCATGGTAATCTACCCTGGAAATCCAGAGTTCTCGCGAGAGCACAATTAGAATTTGCTCAGCGATCACTCTGGTAATGAGTAACATGCTCATTAGCTATTCCTGTTGTTCCGAACATCAACCAATTCACATCGGTGTATCTGATATAGGCGGCCAGAGGCGGGCTAAACAGATGACGTCAGCGCTGCGACGGAATCAGTCCGGAATCAGTCAGTAAACATTGCAAGATGGCTATCGAAAATGTTGACTGAGTATCTGTACAAACTAGGGATGCACCGATACCACATTTTTTTACTTAATAAAACCATTACAGTTCTAATGACTTTGAAAACATGTTATTTTTTGTCTGGGGGGGGGTGCTCCGTTAATTTGCGGTTCTGATGGGGGGGGGGGTGCTCCGTTAATTCACGGTTCTGATGGGGGGGGGGGGGTGCTCCGTTAATTCGCGGTTCTAATGGGGGGGGGGGGGTGCTCTGTTAATTCGCGGTTCTGATGGGGGGGGGGTGCTCCGTTAATTCGCGGTTCTGATGGGGGGGGGGGGGGGGGGGGGTGCTCATGCCCATGCTCAGTACCATGCACAGTTGCTATTAAACATCCATAAACGCCAACTCGGTTGCATCTCTTTATTTCAATATTCCTTGGCTAAGAATATTACAAGGTTAACGTTGCGTTGCCAAAGTGGTATCTCCGTGGTATTTCCATTAAGCTACATTTACGTCTCTCTGTCAAACTATTCTCCAAAACAAACTCGTTTCCGTCGCTCTGGATACGTCACCCCGTGTATTCTTCTGATTGGTCGTAGTGTTATCCAATTGCGTGCAGTGATATTTTCAAACGCATTCTTGATGCCGCCCCTCGAGTTGGGCCATTTTCATTGCTCATTACCAGACCTACAGCTTTCTAGATGTGGGTCTGGATTTCCAGGCTACATGGGTACCGAGCATGGGCGAGAATTTAGTGGGGACGCTGGGGACATGTCCCCACCAAATTAACGGAGCCCCCCCCCCCCCATCAGAACCGCGAATTAACGGAGCACCCCCCCCCCATCAGAACCGCGAAATTAACGGAGCCACCCCCCCCATCAGAAACCGGCGGATTAACGGAGCACCCCCCCCCCATCAGAACCGCAATTAACGGAAGCACCCCCCCCCCCCCCCCATCAGAACCGTGAATTAACGGAGCACCCCCCCCACATCAGAACCGCGAATTAACGGAGCACACCCCCCATCAGAACCGCGAATTAACGGAGCACCCCCCCCCCATCAGAACCGCAAATTAACGGAGCACCCCCCCCCATCAGAACCGCGAATTAACGGAGCACCCCCCCCCCCCCCCATCAGAACCGTGAATTAACGGAGCACCCCCCCCCACATCAGAACCGCGAATTAACGGAGCACCCCCCCCCATCAGAACCGCAAATTAACGGAGCACCCCCCCCCCCCCCATCAGAACCGTGAATTAACGGAGCACCCCCCCCCATCAGAACCGCAAATTAACGGAGCACCCCCCCCCATCAGAACCGCAAATTAACGGAGCACCCCCCCCCATCAGAACCGCAAATTAACGGAGCACCCCTCCCCCCCCCCCCCCCATCAGAACCGCAAATTAACGGAGCACCTCCGCCCCCAATCAGAACCGCGAATTAACGGAGCACCCCCCCCCGCGCGCGCGAATTAACGGAGCACCCCCCCCCCCAGACAAAAAATAACATGTTTTCAAAGTCATTAGAACTGTAGGCCTAATGGTTTTATTAAGTACTCGGTATCGGTATTCGGTATCGGCAAGTACCCAAATGTAAGTACTTGTACTTGTACTCGGTCTGAAAAAAAGTGGTATCGGTGCATCCCTAGTTATGAGTTAACTGTTAGCATCTAACTGGACGTTGTCTACTGTCTTTAATCTTCACTCTATGTCTCCCCTTCAAATAAAAACATGTTTTCTAGCATGTAGATTCAAATTTTGCCATTATAAACCGTTTCAACATGCAAGCGTTTATAGTGGTTTTATAGCTTTGACATTACATAACGAAGAAACAGAGAGATGTAGGCACACAGATAAACACAGACTTCAGAAATGTAAATAGTTAAAATGTTAAAAGACTATTATTATTATTATAGGAAATTGCTATTTCTCACACGCACAAGACATAGCCTTGAGACCACTACAATCTCACAAGGCTACAACAAATGTATATTTTCCTCCTAAAATAATAATTTTTACACAGAATAAAAACGATTATGAAAAAGGTTTTTGTGTGAATTGTGTCGATATAAAGTCGGGATCTTACCTTTCCTACAGTTGCCATTGTTTCTTCTTTTCTTTCTTCTTCTTTTTCTTTTGCAAAGATACAGGCTACAGGCAAGAAGTTAAAGAGGTGGACCAGCTGGTGTTCAAGGACAGGAGAGGATAAGAAGTGAATGAAGAGTTTTGGCTTCAGGTTTAAATACTAACACCACATGTTTGGTTTGACCAAATTCTCAAAGTGGGAGGGATTTGAAGGGATATCAGGTTATGTTGCTGTGGGGTAACATATGACTGGTAGGGGGACTAACCCTGGTATCATAATGATACAACATTACATGAGTTGCATAACATGTACATTTGCACATACATGTGGCCACTATGGTGGAAATCTGTTAACTAATAAGAAAGAACTCTGTCACTATTTTATTTTAGACCAGTATAGTAGACAATATTTACATATAATCAGCGCTGATCAGCGTCATTTATACAAAGAGCGAGGTCTGAGAGCGAAGGAGCCAAAGAGACAAAGGAGTTCATAAGTATTAGTCATTTTCCCGCCCAAACATGGCAGGCTGCGATGGATGATCTATAGGGCTCAAAGGGATAGCTCTCTCAGACCTTCTCAGACCGTTCTGGTCCACAACATATACTGACGAGATCAGGTGTTATCCATCATGTGAGGGGGCATAGAGACTTCAGAGTTTCCTACGTTAATTAAATGATCTACACAGACAGACCACAACGTTTGCCTTCTACTATCAGGGCACGGTGACATACGGCTCTTTTGCACGTACACAGCCCTCCCTACAGAGCAACGTATATGCAACATTTTGGAGCATTAGTTCACTTGGAGTTCGTGACCAGACATTAACCAGGCTGAATTTTCCATTACATTTCCTCCCTTTTGATAAAAATCAAACATTATCACATTAAGAACAGAATAGTTACTAAAGCATAAAAATTAATAAAGCACATTGGTTATATGAGGTTATACATATCGCTTCATACATTTGCAGCAAAATTTCAGGCATGTTAATTCATTTCAGATATACCTTCATAACTTGTTCATTGTTATAGTTATTTGCATATATTGCGGAAAGCTGTTTTTGTGGGCCCACAGCCCTTATCTAAATGCAAGCGTAATTACCATTACTTCCCATTATATGGTCTCTAAACTAAGGGTGGTCTATGACTCATCTGGCTTACTCTTCCTCATAAGGAGGGATTTCATTCCGCGTAGGGGAATGGTTCAGGTACCAGAGGAAAACTTTCGCCTAGATCGTTTTTTGTTGGGTGCACGAATGTTGTCGTTACAGACTTGTCTATGGCCTTGATCATTAGCAAACTCACACACGGGACCACACAGCATCCACACAGGCCAAAGACAGCGATTACCACGAACAAGCTGGTGAACAGTGAGATAATCAGCCCTTTCCATTTTCCGAAAAGACTGTCCATCCAACTCCACATATTGTTAATTAAAATGTTCCCCACATAAATGGGACCACGAACACCAGTGTGATTATGAGTAACACACACATGGTGCCACGCAGCCCACAGAGGCCTGGCTGGCGGAACGGATGCCACGGGCGTCTTCTTTTTTCTTCCATCGTGGTGGGCAGGCGTTCACGCAGATCTTCTTATGAGGTGTGTTCTTCGGCCGTGTGTATATGTTTTATGGTCTGATCTGGAGCAGTGTTCGGTGTACACTCCGTAACCAGTGTGGTGTGGTCGTATGAGGTGTGTCCTTCAGCTTCTAGGTGTATGTGCGGTTATATGGCCTATAACTAGATTTGTGGGTGATCACCACTGGTTGCATGCTGGTTATTAGGGCTACATCATATGTTTTTAGCCCAGAGGCCTTCTGGGACTTCAGCCAATTACTAGGCGCTTATCTGCTGCTAGGGTTACTGTGCGCTTGGCTTGTATTGTTGCACTATAGGTTAGTCTGTAGGTCACGTCTCCGGTCGGTCCTGTCAGTCGGTGGACCCAGGGGTTGTTAGTTGGTTCCCACCCTTGCTTTCCCAGGTGCGATCGCACCCATGGTCCTATGTCACGGCATTTATCCTGTCTACTCTTGGCCAAGGAAACATGAGGTGTCGAGCCTGGGACGTCGAGACGACGAGAAAGGGAAGTCTGCTTCGGGTTTCAGGATGAATTTTCTTTCTTGCACGTTCTCTCGTGTTTCTGGCTGGACGCGCACCGCTGCTGCACATCTGTTCCTGTTCCAAAACACATGCTTTAACGTCAATCTTTCATTTAACTTGCTCGCCCTAAACCATCTTTTCTTGTACTCAATATCTGGCCCTCAGTGTATGTGTGTGGTACAGTAGAAATGTACATGGCTATCATACAGGTATGTAAGCAATAATGTTGTGATTAGAGTGCAAGGCAGTAGAAGTCATAGATGGTGATATGATATAGTCAACTGAGGTCAGAGTTCGTATGGTGGACAGCGGAGCCTAGAGTATAGGCGGGGGGGGGGGGGGGGGCGCTGTCATCGTGGTACAGTTGCCCGACATTCAGCCATTCATACACTGACAGCGGTTGGGGGGGGGGGGTGGAAGCATACTCACCAATTACATCTCAGTTGCCGTACCACACTGTGATGTAATTGGTGAGTATGCTTTCAATGGCATACCGGTAGAAGTTCACCAGAATTTGAGGGGACAGGTGGGCTTTCCTTAGTCTCCTCAGGAAGAAGAGACGCTGGTTAACCTTCTTGACCAGTGAGGCAGTGTTGAGCGTCCAAGACAGGTCCTCGGAGTGGACCCCCAGGAATTTGAAGCTGGAGACACGCTCGACCTCCGCCCCGTTGATGAGGATGGGGGCATGCGCGCCAGCTCTGGTCTTCCTGAAGTCCATGATAAGCTCCTTGGTTTTCTTGGTGTATGTATCACAGCTTTTTTTTGTGGGTAACTAAATCGATTGGTTCAAATATGGTAAATGGTAAATTGATTGCATTTATACAGCACCTTTATCCAAAGCGGTTTACAGTTGCCCGACATTCAGCCATTCATACACTGACAGCGGTGCCAACCATGCAAGGTAACAACCAACATGTCAGGAGCAGTTAGGGTTAGGTGTCTTTCTCAGGGACACCTTGACACTCGACAATTAGTGATGATTAAAAAATCATGCTTTTTTTTATGTTCCCAACTTTGTGTATCACGACTGGTTGAGACCTAACTTTCTGTGGTTACATTTAAATTTAGCAGATGCTTTTATCCAAAGTGACTTATAAGTGAGGCAGAGAATGATCAAAGCATTAAATCAAACTTATGTCAAATTATTTGACATAACAATTTGCATGACAGCATTGAGTTTCGATGTTCCAAAAGGCGCCGATGGAGTCATACATGAGGAGAACGGCGCCCTAACTCTAACCGTCATACATGAGACAGACTTTGCCCTGACCTTAACCTTAACCCTAACCCCAACCCAGGGACCACACTTTTTAGACAGTTTTTCGGTTATATTTGAATGTAATTCATTCAAAATGTTTACAGAAGGCTTCGATGGAGTCAAACATAAGGAGGACTTGCACCTCGGTCTGCAGCGCGTCAAGCTCCAGCTCTGTCTGCTTCTCCACAGGCACTTTTTACACAGTTCTATTTCATGTAGGCTACGCCGTCTAGGCTTCGCCTTATGGGCTTGTCCCGTGTGCGTACCACGTCCACTGAAAAATGTCAACAATGAACAGTGCCCCGTCCACATTCCTCCATGTCACCATGCGTATATAAGGCCGCCTCGGCCAATGCTCGTCCTCCCTTTTATTTCAGCAATGAAAGATACCAAACGTAATGACTTAGAATATGGCTTTATCCATCAAGATTGTCGACGACATGGACCACACACCACCAATATGCGCTTCCTGTCTGGTGGTGCTCCCCCCGACGACCAGGTGCTTCCCTTGCTTGGGGCTGAGCACACCATGGGTTCTGTGGTCTGCACCGCCGCCATGCTGCCTTGCGAAGACATTCTTGCCATGCACTTTATACTGTTATTCCCCAGTGTCCTCCAAGTGAGCCTATACTGAGTTTTCACAGTTAGTTAAACTCCTCTTCATATGGTCATCTCTCAAGGAACCAGACGATAGTTGTCTTTAAGCAGATTTATATGAAGAAGTGTGAAACTGCAAAAGGTACAGTAAAAATACACATAAGTAAAATCATGACAATAACTACTGGAAGGATAACAGGTAGGTACGTAAAGTAAGTACGTTTCAACAAACACACAGGTAGGATAGCAGGTAAGTATGATTAACAAATGCACAGGTATGCGGTATGGTAAGTAGCCTACACTATGGTAAATTTAAGCTAGTAACATGTTCAGTCACAAAATTAGCAAATTGCAACAAATGATTATTCCACAACATAAAGATGATAATGATAAACAATAAACGTACTGATTATGCCGCTCAAAGCGCTGTTTGCAAAGGATTGTGTCGCAGATTATTTGCACTGGACCACTCTGCTCTAGCTGTGCTGAAAAAGGAAGCACTTCCTGTCTAACTCTCTTCTTCTCTGCTTCACAGGAAGTACAATTACTAAACATGTAATACCAAAACCCGGCAAATGAAATAAATACATGCATTGCCAGAAACAACCACACAACCACAGAAACACCGCTATGAAATAAGGTCTTAATGGAAAACAGTTCCAACACACACCTGTTCTTCGCTGAAAGACTATGCCGGTTTGCCGACTGTAGTGTGGTGTAGGTTTAGAAATTATTAATTACACACACGAAGTATAGGAACAGGGGATAGCCTTCTTTACTTAGTTTCTCTCATACACGTTACAACTTTTTTCACATGAATAGCATTTAAACAGCAACAGAACATTATGCATATGGACACAACATCTTCCCCTTTTGAACAAAGAGTACTTCTAGTACCTTAGCTTAGAACTGGCAGTATTGCACTCTCAATACTCTACATAATAAGAACATCATTCACTTCCACATTTTCTTAACCCCACATTAGTCAGCAGTATTTTTCACTTTCCCATAACAAAGTCTTTGACCCAGTTAGGTGGATTCCTAATCCTGGTAGGCCTGGGCTGATTATCAGAGTTAGAATCAGGTGGTTTATCAGTCTCTGGGTTAGTACAGTCCATTGCTCTGTCAGAGCCAGCATCCGGGATCAACTCTGGTAGTGCAGACAAACGTGAGGCATTCCAGATCCTTCCATCATCCAGCAGATAAGTGTTTGGTCCTTTCTTTTTCACAACAGTCCTTGGTTTTGTGAACTTCAGTTCTCCTTTCTTTACTTTCCATGGCTTCCTAATCCGTACTTTGTCACCAGACTGGAAGTCGGTTGATTTGGCGTGTCTGTGAGCATCTGTGTATTCCTTTGACTTCACTTGTTTTTGCTTCACTCTCTCACGTACGGCTTGTCCATCTATTGGAGGAACAGGCATATCCATCAACTGTAGCTTTGTTCTCATTCGTCGGCCGTGGAGCAGTTCTGAAGGGGATACTCCCGTCGTAGCATGAGGCGTTGCTCTGTAGTCCATCAGGTAAGTTTTCAGGAATGATTTCCAGGGTTCTCCTTGAATAGATGCGGTCTGTAGACAGTCTTTAAGGCTTCTGTTGAATCTCTCAACTTCTCCATCTCTTCAAAGTCTGAGAACTCAGAGGAGAGGAATTGTGGTCCATTATCACTTATCAGTTCCTTCGGATTCCCTTCTCGCGAGAAAACAGTAGTCAGGAACTGGATGACAGTAGCTGTATGAGTACGGGGAGCAAAAGTTACTTCAGGCCACTTACTATAGTAGTCTACCAGCGTGATGGCAAATCTACAGTCAACAGGTGCTATCTCAAATGGGCCTACAACGTCCACAGAAACCTTGTCCCAGGCAGCAGCTGGTAGGGGAACAGGTTGGAGTGGAGCATCATGGGTGACAGTCGACTTATCATTCTGTCTGCAGGTTGTGCAGTTCTTAATCCAAGTCTCAATCTGACAGTCCATTTTGGGCCACCAGTACAGTTCCCTGAGGCGTTGTTTGGTGCGTACAATGCCTTGGTGGGTTTCATGAGCAATATCAATGAGTCTTTTCTGTAACGACTCAGGCACCAGCAACCGATGAGTACCTCTGACAATACAGTCCTCCATGATTGCAAGCTCATGGCAAGAATGGCTGTAAGTCAGGCTCAAGTGCTGTCTTCTGTGAGTTCCAGCCTTTCCGTATCTGTGCTCGGAGCTTTGTGAGCACCGGACAGGCACCGCACTCAGACTGGAAGTCGTCCTCAGACACAGCACTCAGATCAGTGAGAATGGTTGCCACAGATTCTACATTCTCGGCGCATAGAGCGTCAGTTTCAGGAAGTGGAAGTCTAGATAGACAGTCAGCGACATAGTTCAAAGTTCCAGTTCTGTATTCAACATCATATTCAAACTCCATCAGGCGAGCAGACCATCTGGTTATCCGGAGACCAGCACGGTTGTTGCCTTTGGTAGTCAGGAGTGTTGTAAGTGCTTGATGAACAGTGCGTAAGAGGAATTTCCTTCCCCAGAGCCATGTACGCCACTTCTCAGCAGACCAGACGCAGGCTAGCACTTCATTCTCGACGATTGAGTATTTCCTCTCAGCATCTGACAGGCTGCGAGAAGCAAAAGCAACAGTCTGTTCTTCACCATTACTGTCCAGTTGAGTCAGGACGGCACCTAGCCCATAGTCTGAAGCGTCTGTAGAAACTATGGTAGGCTTCCTGGGGTCAAACAGCACCAAAGCAGGGCTATTCACAATTAGCTGCTTGACTGGGTCAAATGCTGCTTGAGCTGCACCGTTCCATTGGAATGGAATGTCCTTCCGCAGTAGAGCTCTCATAGGTTCAACAACAGTCGCGTAGTTGGGCACAAACTTGCTGTACCATGCACTCAGACCCAGAAATGAGCGCAGGGCTGCAGGATCAGTAGGAGGCAGGGCATGTAGGATAGCAGTGACATGAGAGTCATCTGGCAGCAGACCCTTTGGGCCGATCTTCTGGCCAAGGAAGGTCAGAGTAGTTTGACGGAGCTGACATTTGTCAACATTGAGTTTCAGTCCTGCATCGTTGATTTTGTGCAGCACAGCACGGAGGTTGGTCTCATGTTCAGTGTCCGAGGATCCATAGATAGTTACATCATCAAGGTAACATTGCACCCCCTTGAGGCCACTGAGGATCGTTGTCATCATCTTCTGAAACGTTGCAGGGGCAGAACTCAGTCCATAAGGAACTCTGCAATATTGGTACAAGCCTTCATGCGTAATGAAAGCGGTGAGCTCTCTGCTCTCTTCATGCAGCTTCAGTTGGTGATATGCAGATTTGAGATCCAGGGTAGAGAACATGACAGATCCACGCAGCTCAGACAGTATGTCCTCAATCAGTGGTAAGGGATGGCTGTCAACGACCACTGCTTTGTTAGGTTCCCTCAAATTAACGCACATGCGTATGCCACCGGTTTTCTTCTTAGTGACAACAACTGGGGATACCCATTCAGATGCATCAACTTTCTCAATTATTCCATTTTCCTCCAGGATCTTGAGTTCGTTGGAAACAGCATCACGGACTGAAAGTGATAAGCGTCGAAGCTTTTGTTGTACTGGCTTCACTTCTGGTCGTACCTTTACTTTGTGTACAAAGTCCTTTGCGCATCCAAACACAGCTGGAGTCTCACCTTTCTGTTTGCAGGTAGGGGTCAGAGCTTCAGTTTGGTGGAGCGTCGCACAGACAGTAGCAGTCTCATGTATTATCTGTCCTCCTTTAGTCTGCAGCTGGAGAGCAGTCACCAGGTCCATACCTAGTATAGGTGTCCCTGTTTTCACTATGTAGAAGTCTGTGGATGCACTCTTCTCATCGCAAGTAATGTCAGCTTTAAAACATCCTAGCACATTCAACTTCTCTCTAGAATATGTAACAAGCTGCACTTCAGGTTGACTTAGCTTACTTGAGCCAAAATATTCTCTGTACACACTCTCAGGCAGTATAGAAACACCAGACCCTGTATCAACAAGTAACTCAACAGTACATGCCTGTGCAGTAGGTGCAGTAATAGTAGCAGTACACATTATCTTAGCTGTTTCAATAGTAGCACACGTTTCCACAGTTAAGACAGTAACTTCAGGCACAGTCAGTTCATTGACAGACTTTTGTGATGATTTACACACTCTAGAAAAATGTCCCATTTTTCCACATGTTTTACATTTGCAGTCCTTTGCAGGGCAGGATTTATCATTGGCTAGGTGGTCAGCTGATCCACAACGATAGCATGTGTGAGTTGCATCCGTTTTGTGCATGGCTTTGTATTTTGGCTTGCGTACCGTCTTTTGCACTTGGACGGCAGCAACGTGCTTTGTGTCACCAGCAGAAATTACTTTTGCATCAGCTATGGCAGATTCTGTACGTCTAGCTATTGCCAAAGCTCTATCAAGTGTCAGATCATCCTCCATTAACAGTCTCTCACGTATACGAGGATTGTTTGTCTTCTCTACGATCTGATCACGCAGCATTTCACTCTCCATATTTCCAAACTTACATTGCTTCACGAGCTCACGCAGTGCTGCAACATAGTGGTCCGTTGACTCACCTACAGCTTGGGCTTGTTGCCTAAAGCGGTACCTCTCGGCTACAACATTCAGTTTGGGAGTGAAATACATTTCCAAAGCCAGGACGCATCCATCACAAGTATCAGCCGCGAGTGGTAAGGTGCTGTAGATCCGTTGTCCCTCTGATATGATAAGATATTCGACGGCAAAAACAATTTGGCATGATTGAAGTGAAATTTGGCAAAAACTATTTGTGACAATTTGGCAAAAACAATTTGGCATAATTGAAGTGAAATATAGTTGGACATGACATTAAGAATTAAGAATATTGCACATGATGATGAGAATATTGCACATGATGATGAGAGGAGATGAGAGGTAGTGTTATAGTGTTATAGGTAGTATTTAGACAGAAGGATAATAATAATAATATAGCACATGATAAAGTATTGCACAACGTTATATTGCACGTTATATTGCACGTAAAACTGGGGAAATTGCACATGATGTAGATAGATAATATTGCACATTATATTGCTGTGTTCATTGTCTTGTAGGGGGGAGTTATAGGGAGGAGTTATAGAGTTTGATGGCCACAGGCAGAAAGGACCTCCTGTGGTGTTCTGTGGTGCACCTCGGTAATCTCAGTCTATGGCTGAAGGTGCTCTGGTGTAGGGGATGGGAGGCGTTGTCCATAATATTGAGTAGTTTACCCAGCATCCTCCTCTCCGAGACCTCTACCACAGACTTCAATTCCCCTCCCAGGACAGAACCCGCTTTCCTGATGAGCTTGTTGAGTCTGTTGGCGTCGGCTGCCTTCACCCTGCTGCCCCAGCACACAACAGCGTAGAAGATGACGCTGGCCACCACAGAGTGATAGAACATCTGCAGCATGGTCCTGCAGACGTTGAAAGATCTGAGTCTCCATAGGAAATACAGGCGACTCTGACCTTTCTTATACAGGGCCTCTGTGTTTTTAGTCCAGTCCATTTTATTGTCAATGTGAACCCCCGGGTACTTATATTCCTCGACAATGTCCACCTCAGTCCCCCTGATGCTGACCGGTTTCGGGTGAGTCGGTTGCTTCAGGAAATCCACCACCAACTCCTTTGTCTTAGAGATGTTGAGTTGCAGGTGATTCAGTCCACACCACTCCACGAAACCGTCCAGCACACTCCTGTACTCTGACTCCTGCCCCTTTCAGATACAGCCCACAATGGCAGAGTCGTCCGAAAACTTCTGCAGGTGGCAGGACTGTGAGCTGTATCTGAAGTCTGAGGTGTAGAGTGTGAACAGGAAGGGAGACAGGACTGTCCCCTGAGGTGCTCCCGTGTTGCTCACAATAGTGTCCGACGTGTTGCTCTGCAGCCTCACATACTGTGGCCGACCAGTGAGGTAGTTGGTTGGTAATCCAGGCCACTAGTGGAGCGTCCACCTGCATGTCCAGTAGCTTAGTCCCAAGCAGGGCAGGCTTTATGGTGTTGAAACCGCTCGAGAAGTCGAAGAATGTGACTCTCACAAGGCTGCCCGCCTCCTCCACGTGAGAATAAGCCCTGCAGCAGGTAGATGATGGCATCTTCCACTCCAATACAGGGCTGGTAGGCAAACTGCAGAGGGTCCAGTGATGGTTCGACGAGTGCACGGATGTGCTTCAGGACTACCTCTCCAGCGACTTCATCACATGTGAGGTCAAGGCCACCGGTTTGTAGTCGCTGTGGCTGCTTGCGTGTCTCTTCTTGGGGACAGGAACCAGGCATGATGTTTTCCACAGGACAGGGACGGTCGTCGTGCTCAGGCTCAGGTTGAAGATGTGCTGGAAGACGCCGCACAGCTGAGTCGCACACACCTTGAGCACTCTGGGGCTGAGGCCGTCAGGCCCCGCGGACTTGCCTGGGCGTAGTCTGCCGATCTCACATCCTCCGCCGTGATGGTGATTGGCCCTGGAGGAGAGGAGAGGGGGGGGAACAAGGGGGGAGAGAAGAGGGGTGGAGAGGGGGGAGGGCGGTGGGGGGGGGGAGGGAGAGGTTGGGGGGAGGGGAGAGGGGAGAGGGTCACAGGAGGAGCTGGGGGAGGGTGGAGAGGAGCAACATCGTCAAACCTGTTTAAGAACAGGTTTAACTCGTTGGCCTCATCCAGGTTTCCCTCCCTCCCCTGGATGGTCTTTGCTCCTTGGCCAGTGATTGTTCTCATCGCACTCCACACCTCCCTGAGGTTCTTCTGTTGGAGCTTCCCCTCAAGCTTTCTTCTGTAGCTACGGTAATGTTTATTCCTACCTCAGGGTTGTTTTATTTTAGAGTGGGCGTATTTTCCCTACGTGAGGCTGCGGTGCTGTTTTGTTACCATATGTTACTTGCAGCTGAATCTTACTGTTTTGTTTGTTTTGTTTTTATGTGGCAATGTGTGCAATGTTTTGCAATAAAAGTCAGGAAATTAAGGGATTATGTCCATGAGAGTTTAATTTTAAGAAATAAAGGCCTGTCTCTAATATAAGCCTGCCTCCAACAAAGGCCTGGTGCTCTTTGCGGCTCAGTAAATAAAGGCCCTGGCCAATATTAGAGGATTTACGATACGCGTAGTTGCCTCGGTGACTTCGGGTACCTGTCCACTAACCTCCGACTCTGTCCCCATGCCCTCCCCCTGACCAGTTGGCAGTGGCTGCATGGATGGGCGCCGTTCTGGGCGGCGCCTCCCGTCGCTTGCTACGGACCCATCGGTGTGTGCCAGCAGTTCCCTGCTCGCGGACACTCCATTCCCCCCTTCCGAGATTGGGCCCCCTTGGGTTACACTCGATGTGTGGGCAGTGGCGGGATGGAGAGGTGCGTCACGCCATTCTTAGCCCGGTGTTCACCGGCTAGTGAGTGGCGCCTCTCATTTCGTGCTATGGACCCACCGGCGTGTGCTGGCAGTTCCCTGCTTGCGGACGCCCCCTTCCTCCCTCCGCCCTTCCCAGACGGGGCCCCCTTGGGTCACACTCAATGTGTGGGCAGCAGCGGGATGGATGGGTGTACTACGCTGCTCCAAGTCTGATGCCAACTGGCTAGTGAGCGACGTCTCGTCGCGTGCTATGTACCCACCGGTAGTGACGGCGGTAGTGGCCAAGGTGTATGGTGCGTTGTTAAAGCGTCCTTGAGGACTCTCTCACGTATTGGAGCAAAGCTGTGAATGTTTGGCAGTGGCATCGGTGCAGACCACAGAACCCATGGTGTGCTCAGCCCCAAGCAATGGAAGCAGACTACTTAAGTGTGCTGGTCGTCGGGGGGAGCGGACAGGAAACACATATTGGTCCTGAAAGGATCTCTCCCCCCTCTAACCTAACCCTAATCTCTCTTCCCCCTTTAACCTACCCCTAACCTCTCCCCCCCTCTAACTTAACCCCCTTCCCTCACCCCTAACCTAACCCTGTCACGAAAGTCACTGGTGGACCCAAATGCAAGACCCAGACTTGGAGTACAGGAACAAGTAATATTTATTAGAGGGGAAATCCGGGGACGGACTGGAGCGGAGCCAGGGGAATGAGCAGTAGACGGGAGCGGGGTGAAGCCAGAGGGACTGGTGGTGAGCGGGGCAGGCAGTGAGGGACAGGCAGGCAGGGAGAGGAGCGGTGTGGCTGGAGACGGGTCGGGATCCTGGGGTAGAGGAGAGACAAGGTTAGAACACTGAGGGGAAAACACAGTGCTAGAATATGCTGGAACGTCTTTGCTAACCACACAGGCTGAAATAACGATCTGGCGATGAGTGGGTTTTTATCCTGTAGTTGATTGTAGATGGATGGCAGGTGTGAGCGCAGAGCAGGTGTAGCTGATGACGCTGGGGCGGCGCCGGAGTCTGGAGCCACACCCACCAACACACAGGGAACCCAGAGGCACGGTCGAGACCGTGACAGTACCCCCCCCTCAACGGGAGCCTCCAGGCGACCCACCCGGCTTGTCAGGATGGGCCCGATGGAACTCCCGGATGAGGGAGGGGTCCAGAATGAGACGCCGGGAGACCCAGGAGCGCTTCTCTGGACCGTATCCCTCCCAATCGACCAGATATTGGTGGCCATGACCTCGTCGGCACACGTCCAGCAGCCGCCGGACGGTGTAGGCTGGGTGGTCGTCGATGATCCGGGGGGGTGGAGGGTGAATGGTTGGAGGGCACAAAGGACTGACAGACACAGGTTTGATTTGGGATACGTGGAAGGTGGGATAAATGTTCATGGACCTGGGTAACCTTAGTTTGACAACAGAGGGGTTGATGATGTTAATGATTTCGTAAGGACCAATGAAACGCGGGGACAGTTTCTTGCAAGGGCAACAACGCAGTGGAGAGCAGACTCGAGGTTTTGATTAGCCCGTTCCGTCTGGCCGTTAGTCTGGGGATGGAAACCCGAGGACAGACTCACTGCGGCTCCCAGTGCTTGACAGAAAGCCCTCCATACCTGGGAGATGAACTGCGGCCCCCGATCCGAAACGACGTCCGAGGGAATCCCGTGGAGGCGGAGGACATGGATGGTCAGCAGCTCGGCCGTCTCATGGGCTGTGGGAAGTTTGGGGAGGGCAACAAAGTGTACCGCCTTGGAAAAACGGTCAACGATGGTGAGGATGGTGGAGTTACCTTGGGACGGGGGCAACCCGGTGATGAAGTCGAGTGCGATGTGGGACCAAGGACGACTGGGAAGAGCAGGGGACGAAGCAGACCAGCTGGTGGCCAATGGGAAGCCTTGCCACGAGCACACACGGTGCAGGCAGCGAGGAAGGCCTGGGTGTCGATCTTCATTGTTGGCCACCAAAATTGTCTCTGGAGGAGTGACAGAGTGCGACCAACCCCTGGGTGGCATGCAATTCTAGATGTGTGACTCCACTGGAGGACCTGGGAGCGGACAGGGTCGGGAACAAACAGACGGTTAGGGGGGCCGTTACCTGGGTTGGGTTGGCTGGGCCTGCCTTACCAGTGTCTCGACCTCCCAGGTGACTGCCGCCACCACGCAGGAGGACGGGAGGATGGTGTCTGGGTTGGGTGGAGCCTCCTGGGAGACATACAGGCGGGACAAGGCATCAGGCTTCACGTTGCGGGATCGGTAGGTTAGGGTGAACCGAAACCGCCCAAAGAATAGTGCCCAACGAGCCTGACGCGAGTTGAGGCGCTTGGCTGACTGGATGTATGCAAGGTTTTTGTGGTCCGTCCAAACAACAAAAGGCTGTTCGGCCCCCTCCAGCCAGTGCCTCCACTCCTCCAGGGCTAGCTTTACCGCCAACAACTCACGGTTTCCCACATCGTAGTTGCGTTCAGCAGGAGACAGCCGACGGGACAGGAAGGCACAGGGGTGGAGCTTCTGGTCTGAGCCGGAGCGTTGGGAGAGAACAGCCCCGACCCCCGTGTCTGAGGCATCCACCTCCATAATGAACTGGCGGGAAGGGTCGGGGTGAACCAGGATGGGTGCGGAGGTGAAGCGCTCCTTCAACTCAGCGAAGGCCTGACCTGCCTCGGGGGTCCAGGAGAAGGGAAGGGTAGAAGAGGTGAGTTTAGTCAGGGGGGCGGCTATGCGGCTGTAGTCCCGGATGAAGCGGCAGTAGAAATTGGCAAAGCCAAGGAAGCGCTGCAGTTGCTTCAGGGACGTGGGCGTAGGCCACTCAACCACTGCCTGGATCTTGCCTGGATCTGCTCTCACCTGCCCGCTCTCAATGATGTAACCCAGGAAGCCCACCGAACTGATGTGGAACTCGCATTTCTCCACCTTTATGAACAGTCTGTTCTCCAGCAGACGTTGAAGTACTTGGCGGACGTGTTGGACATGCTCCTCGATGTTGAGGGAGAAGATGAGTATATCATCCAGATATACGAAGACAGACCGGTTGAGGAAGTCCCGAAGCACGTCGTTAACGAGGACCTGGAAGACGGCTGGGGCGTTGGTGAGTCCGAAGGGCATGACCAAATACTCAAAGTGCCCCAGAGGAGTGTTAAACGCCGTCTTCCACTCGTCCCCCTCCCGAATCCTCACCAGGTGATAGGCGTTCCTGAGATCCAGTTTGGAAAAAACTGTGGCGTTCAGGAGAGGATCAAATGTGGAGTTGATCAGGGGCAGAGGGTATGTGTTCTTGACTGTTATATTGTTTAGGCCCCCAAAGTCAATGCATGGGCGCAGGGAGTGGTCCTTCTTGGTGACAAAGAAGAATCCCGCACCTACTGGGGATGAGGAGGAGCGGATGATGCCATCAGCCAAAGAGTCTTTGATGTACCCCTCCATGGTCTCCCTCTCCGGACGTGATAGATTGTACAGGCGGCTGGATGGTAGGGTGGCTCCCGGGAGGAGGTCTATGGCGCAGTCATAGGGGCGATGTGGAGGCAGAGAGGGCTTTTTGCTTGCTGAAGACCTCCCCCAGGTCATGGTAGACCGATTAGGATATCAGATGGAACCGGATCAGATCCCGGTGGTTGCCAGAGAGGATGAGGAGCAGGGGTTTTGTCTGGTGGGTGACCCGGGACAGAAGTCTACCATCCAGCGCATTGGCATCCAGGGGAGTGGCAATAGGTTCCGTGGCAAGGCCGGATTGGGAAGCGAGGTCGGAATCAATGAAATTCTCGTCAGCACCAGAGTCCACTAGGGCCACCAGGGGCAGAGTCTCCTGGTCTCAGCACAGGGTGGCTCTAAACTGCATGCGGGGAAATGTCACCTTGGCCGTTTGGCTCACCAGCACCCCCACAGCTACTGGTGAGCCCCGCCTTTTGGTCGAACAGAGCAGGTGGCCAAAAGGTGACCGGGTTCCCCACAGTAGAGACACGCCCCCGACCGTATTCTGCGGTGCCGTTCTGCAGGTGACAGGTGGGCGCTCCCCAGCTGCATGGGCTCTCCGTCTGGGAGAGACGTGGAGGGTGGAGCCAGGATGGTAGTGGGAGGGAGGGCTCCTGACCTGGAGCGGAACAGATGATCGGCGTGCAAGGTGGTAGTTGATGGTGGGGGAATCGCCCTTTGCCTGCGGCGCCCCTGCAGACGGTTGTCTAGCCTAATTGCTATAGAGACCAGCGTCTTGAAATCGGGGGGTTCCTCTCGGACTGCTATTTCGTCCTGTAAAGGTTCGTTGAGGCAGTTTAGGAAGGTGCCTTGTAATGCTGCGTCGTCCCACCCAGCGTCAGCAGCCAGCGTCTTAAACTCCACAGAAAACTTGGCTACGCTCCGGACGGGCACTTGGATGCGTCCCCCCAGTGGTCGCGGTGATCGAACACATCCTTAAATTCAGAAATAATCGTAGAAGGTAAACCCCGCTATTGGCTGGTGAGAGAAGATCGCTTCAGCCCAGGCTAGAGCGCTCCTTCTCAACAGACCGACAACAAAACCTACCTTCGACTGATAGGTGGGGAAGGTCCGCGGCCACTGATGGAACACCAAGGAGCATTGGAGAATAAATCCACGGCATTTCCCCGCATCCCCGGAAACATTTTCCGGATCCGGAGCGTAGGATTCCCAGGTAAGCGTCGCCGGAGGTGTAGCCGGGACGGGCTGGTTGAGTAGGGCTGTTGTGGCTGGCGAGGTAAGGTGTGATGTCAACATAAATACTTGCTGGGTTAGCTGTGCGATCTGGATAACCATGGCCTGGTCGTTGTCGGCGAGGTTCCGAGGTGCTTCTTCATGTCGCCCCAGAAACTCGTCCTGGTTGGCGAGTACTCTCTGGAGCCTGGCGGACTCCAAGTCTGGGTCTGCTGAGTCCATGTCTTGGCCAGATCATTCTGTCACGAAAGTCACTGGTGAACCCAAATGCAAGACCCAGACTCGGAGTACAGGAACAAGTAATATTTATTAGAGGGGAAATCCGGGGACGGACTGGAGCGGAGCCAGGGGAATGAGCAGGAGACGGGAGCGGGGTGAAGCCAGAGGGACTGGTGGTGAGCGGGGTAGGCAGATGAGGGACAGGCAGGCAGGCAGGTGAGGGACAGGCAGGCAGGCAGGCAGGGAGAGGAGCGGTGTGGCTGGAGACGGGTCGGGATCCTGGGGTAGAGGAGAGACAAGGTTAGAACACTGAGGGGAAAACACAGCGCTAGAATATGCTGGAAAGTCTTTGCTAACCACACGGGCTGAAATAACGATCTAGCGATGAGTGGGTGGAAAGCCGAGGTTTTTATCCTGTAGTTGATTGAAGATGGATGGCAGGTGTGAGCGCAGAGCAGGTGTAGCTGATGACGCTGGGGCGGCGCCGGAGTCTGGAGCCACACCCACCAACACACAGGGAACCCGGAGGCACGGTCGAGACCGTGACATTACAAAATAACCCTTACCTCTCCCTTTCTGCTAACCTAACCCTAACCTCTCCCTCCCCTTTGCCTAACCCAAACATTTCCCTCCCCTTTTACCGAACCCTAACCTTTCCCTTCCCTCTCCTTCCCTTTTAACTAACCCCAACCCCTTTCCCTCTGAACTCTAACCTAACCTTAACCTCTCCATCCTCTTTACATACTCCCACCCTCCTTCCCCTTTTTATTATTACTTTGCCTTTCCGTCCCTCCCCTAATCCAGAGCCAGCATTTTACACCGCCACATTGACTCCTGTTTCTCCTTTTCTGAGAATTACGAGGACACAAGTGGTAACATGACGTGCTGTGCAAATTGATTGCGCTAACAGATCATCCAGTGTTTCTTCTGTGCATTTTTTCAGTGCAGTTACTGTTGTATTATATCATGTAGCAGACATCGACTTTAGGGAATGACCCCAGACACTGGTAGCTTGTAATCCCAGCTCGTTGCGTATAACCATTGACTATTAATTGTCTCTATCCGATCCTATCCAGGGTTTAGAGACACAATGCCACGGTCTTTCACAAACGTTGGATATTTCAACACACATTCAGACACAGTCTCCTACATCGTCTGACTTCCCTGACTCGTCCCTTACTTTCCGCTTTGTCAATGCAAGTGGTTAGGACGGTCAACAAATTACATATTACAAATAAACGTGAAATTTATTTTCAACTTTCAAGATGTTTACATGCATGTTGCACAGCCAACCGTTATTTTTTTTATATATTAAACTAATTAGTTTGGGATTTTAACTTCAATTTCAATGGCCCCTAGACCAGGAGTATTCAATTACATTTCAAAGAGTCCAGTTAGAGAAAAATGTCCTCAAGCAAAGTCCGGACCGTCGCAGGAGGACGAAGGACGACGCCAGACCCTCTGGCCAGCAGGGTAACGCTGCGGGCCATTGTTTCTACCATGCCACTTTTGGCGCCAAGGCCAAGCGGTGCCACTCACCTTGCACCTTCGGACCGAAGCCGACGGGAAACGACGGAGCCGGCGCTCGGTAGTGGCCCTGAGCGCTGGTGTCGCCAACAGGCTGCTCTTCATACAAGACACTGTCTCCGGTCGCAGGTGACACAGGTGCCCAGTGGAGCATCATTCCGTCAGGGAAATCGGAGGTGGCGAAGGGAGAGCAGGGTCCGCAGTTGGTGGGTGCGGACGGCACGCCTATCCGTTCTTACGGCACTAGAGCGGTGGACGTGTGCTTCGGAGGACAACGCTTTACCTGGGATTTTGTCGTCGCAGCTGTCACACTTCCCCTCCTTGGCGCAGATTTTCTGTGCGCCCATAACCTGTTAGTGGACGTGGGGAACAGGCGCCTAGTCAACTCACAGACTTTCGCTTCCTTTGCCTGTACGCAGGGGGAGGCGGTCTACAGCGGGTTGTCCAACACGCTTGCCGAAAGCGACCAGTACCTTCGGCTGCTCGCTGAATACCCCGACCTTACTAAGCCCACCTTCTCCGCGCCCACGGTGAAACACGGAGTGGAGCACCACATCGAGACCAACGGGCCTCCCCTCCACGCCAGGGCCAGGCGCCTCAACCCGGAGAAGCTGTCCGTCGCCAGGGCAGAGTTTGCGCACATGGAGCAGGTGGGCATCGTTCGGCGCTCGAACAGCCCCTGGGGCGTCTCCCCTACACATCGTCCCTAAGCCAGACGGCGGGTGGCGCCCATGTGGGGACTACCGCCGCCTCAACGACGCGTCCAAGCCTGACCGCTACCCGGTCCCGCATATCCAGGATTTTTCAGCGCACCTGGCGGGGAAACGCTTTTTCTCCAAAGTGGACCTGGTACGGGGGTACCATCAGGTGCCGGTGCACCCCGAGGACGTCCCTAAGACAGCCGTCGTCACGCCCTTTGGACTCTTCGAGTTTCTGCGGATGCCGTTCGGCCTGAAGAACGCGGCGCAGACCTTCCAACGCCTCATGCACTCGGTGCTCCAGGACCTGCCCTTCCTCTTCGTCTACTTGGATGACATCCTCGTCGCGAGCACCACGGAAGAGGAGCACCTGTCCCACCTCCGGACCCTCTTCACGCGGCTCAGCCAACATGGGCTGATTGTCAATCCGGCGAAGTGTGAGTTCGGACGGGACGCCATAGACTTTCTCGGGCACCGGGTCACCGCGGAGGGTGTGACCCCCCTCCCCTCGAAGGTGGAAGCCGTCGGTGCCTTCCCACGCCCCCGCAGCGAGCTCAAGGGGTTCATCGGGATGGTGACCTTCTACTATCGCTTCCTCCACCACATTGCTCACATCCTGCAACCGCTGTACGACGCCCAGAAGGGCAAGACTCTGAAGCAACCGGTCGACTGGACGGCGGAGCGTGTCAAGGCCTTTCAGGACACCAAGGCGGCCCTGGCCCGCGCTGCCATGTTGGCCCACCCCTCGCCCTCTGCGCCCACTGCTCTCACCACGGACACGTCTGGCTTGGCTGTGGGTGCGGTGTACGAGCAGTGGGTCGGCGACGCCTGGCAGCCACTCGCTTTCTTCAGCCGCCAGCTGTCTCCCAGAGAGGGCAAGTACAGCACCTTCGACAGGGAGCTCCTCGGGCTGTGGCTCGCGGTCAGACACTTCCGTTTTTTACTGGAAGGCCGCGAGTTTACGGCCTACGTGGACCACAAGCCGCTCACACACGCCATGTCCAAGGTCACAGAGCCGTGGTCAGACCGCCAGCAGCGCCAGCTCTCCTACATCTCAGAGTTCACCACAGACATCCAGCACGTTGCTGGAAAGTCCAACCAAGTCGCGGATTGTCTCTCCAGGGCGGTGGTCGGTGCGGTCCAGCTGAACTTGGACTACTCCCGCATGGCTGTGGATCAGGCCACCGACCCCTCCGTCCAAGCTCTCAAGTCGTCGGACACGGGGCTGCGCCTAGAGGAGGTACTCTTCAGTGATGCAGGGGCCACGCTCCTGTGCGATGTCTCCATGGGTCAGCCACGACCGGTGGTCCCCGCCAACTGGAACGCCCCGTCTTCGAGGCGGTGCACAGCTTATCTCACCCCGGTAGGAAACCGTCCTCACGGCTGGTGTCAGAGAAGTTCGTCTGGCACGGGCTCAAGAGAGATGTCAGGGCCTGGGTCGACACTTGCACTGCCTGCCAACGTGCCAAGGTGCATCACCACGTCAAGGCCCCCCTGGAACAGTTCTCTGTGCCCGAGCGGAGGTTCGACCATGTCAACGTGGATCTGGTAGGACCCCTGCCCCCCTCGCACGGTTTCACCTACCTCTTTACCATGGTGGACAGGACGACTCGCTGGCCGGAGGCAGTCCCGCTCTCCTCAACGACGGCCCCCGACCTGGCCCGGGCGTTTCATCGCGGTGTGGGTCTCCCGCTACGGCACCCCTGCTGATCTCTCCTCTGACCGTGGCCCGCAGTTTACTTCGGAACTGTGGGCAGCGGTAGCAGAGAATCTGGGGGTCAAGCTCCACCGCACTACCGCCTACCACCCGCAGGCTAACGGACTGGTTGAGCGCTTTCATCGCTCCATGAAGGCTGCCCTTCGAGCTAGCCTCACGGACAGCAACTGGCTCGACAAACTGCCGTGGGTCATGCTTGGGCTTAGGACGCCGCCTAAGGAGGACCTCCAGTCATCCTCAGCCGAGCTGGTGTTCGGACAGCCGCTGCGGGTCCCCGGTGACTTCATTCCCAGTCGACAGAGCCCTGGTCCGCCTCCGCTCAGCGCGCCTCCCTGCTGGACAGCGCCAGGGCCTTCGCCCCGGTCCCGACTACGCAGCATGGCGCCCCTGCTTCGCGGGTGCCCCCGGAGCTGCACTCGGCGGGTTACGTTTTCATCCGCCACGACGGCCACAGGACTCCACTACGACCTCCCTATGACGGGCCCTTCCGTGTCATCAAGGCAGGAGCCAAGAACTTCATGATTGACATGGGAGGTAAGCCTGAGTGTGTGTCTGTTGATCGCCTCAAACCGGCCCACTTGGACCTTGAACTGCCCCCCGGACTTGGCCCTGCCACTGCGCCGGGGCCGCCCTCCCATCCTACCCCCCCTGCCACGCCGTGGCCGTCCCCCCCTCCAACCCCAACAAGCCCCCACAACTCGCGACCCCCCGGTTGTCGCTGCCCCCCGCCCCGCCCAACAAGTGGATGTGATGGACAATGTCACACCTCCTCCCACACCTCCTGACTTTACCTACAGTCGTAGGGGCCGGGCCATACGCCCTCCTCGCCACGAGGGTTTTGAATATTGAGGTGAACACTGGGGGGGCTGGTGTAGTGACTACATAATGGGTTCATGTTCTCCTCTTGCTGTGGGTTGTGTAGTGGGGGGGAACCAGATCTGGCACGGGGGCCAGAGGGGACTTTTATTGCTGTTGCACTTCCTGTTCTGGACTCTAACGTAGGCGAACTAATTCTGCCTTTTCACTGTGAGTGATACATGTTTGTTTTGATTAAAAACAGTTAGTTTACACTGCCTACGTCCTTCTTTTCCTCCGGCACTACACTATTGTACAATTGGACAAAAACAAACAATTGGAAAAATTGTGGAACAAGGATTGTATGGTGTTTTCTGTACATTAGTCAGAATGCCCCAAAATGGGTTGCGCTTGTTCCCATTGACATCCATTATAAAACGGATCTGTAACTTTGCATTTTGACTCAACATGAAAATCTTCCAAAATAAGTGTCGGGAAAAGGGCCATTATAAGAAGAAGAATAGACCATGCATCAGATAAAATATGAGCACTGTTATGTCATTGTTTAATCATCGAAAACATTGATCATGACATGTTCAATTAAAGGTACTATACTGTATCTAAGAATCAAGTGCATTGAGCTACGTGGGTTGAGACAATAACAATCAGAAACTAATGTTAGTTCTAATCATAATTAAACCTTGTACACATTTTAAAAAGCTATGAAATATATATGTTTTAATTATCCCCGCTTACATGTCACTTCATTCATTTTTCCCGCAAAATCCGACCCGACTCAAATATAAGAGAAATCAGCCCAAAAGCTGTTCTACGCAAGAGAGGGGGAAGTCGGGGGAAGCTCATTTTTTTACTTCGACCACAGCCTGCTCATAAACTGGCAATTTAAATCGATTTGTGCAATGTAAAATCCTATATGTAGTCCCTGAATGGATTCATTATTCTTACATACAGGAACTTTTAAGCAGTGAAGCTATTTAAATTATATTGTTTCGATATAAAGTCTGTAAAGAGTTAGCATAAATTTCTTAACATATCTATTTGTCAATGTAAAGGTTTCCTCTGGGTGATCCAGATAGGCTGGACCAGTGGTATCTCAAGATGAGAAGACAGAACTGGACTCCTACCAGTAATTCTCGTCTGTGCAGTGAACACTTTGAGAGTCATCACTTCAGCACTGACTCCAGGGTAGTATGACCTTTTTTCATGTTACAAAGAAGCAAGCATTGTATTGGTTTACATTTATATGTATGTTCAAATGGATAGATATGGACTATAATATATTAATATACATTGCATTACATTACATTATTGTGACTAATAATATACATTATTATATATTAAAAAAGCACTTTTGTATGTTCTGAAAAGTAAGCACTTTTGTACGTTCTGAAAAGTAAGCACTTTTGTACGTCAAGGCCATCTGAGGACAGGCACCGAAGAACCTTATAAGGCCTCAACGTGCAGTGTATTGGGACACAGAGCAACGAGAAGAAACTGTGTGTGTGTGTGTGTGTGTGTGTGTGCGTGTGTGCGTGTGTGCGTGTGCGTGCGTGCGTGCGTGCGTGCGTGGCGCAAGGTGTTGGTGAACACCAAGATTCTCTGTGAAGTCCACTACTTCCAGAGTGGTAGTTTTCTGTTGGTTGCAAACCAGTGTTACAAAGAAGCAAGCATTGTATTGGTTTACATTTATATGTATGTTCAAATGGATAGATATGGACTATAATATATTAATATACATTGCATTACATTACATTATTGTGACTAATAATATACATTATACATGCTCACTTTTTGCTTTCAAATTTCAATGCATTCAATGTAAATGCATTCTATCTTTTTGCTATGCTGTCTATTAAATGGGGAAAAAAAGATTCTCCAAGTGAGACAGCAGAACGTCACAGGATTCAACAGTGGCAACACTAAAGGCTGATTTATGCGTGGGCGCTCGACACTTTTGAAAAGTGTTGCTTGACAGAAATGAATGTGTTGCACTGCGTTTTATGCTTCCGCAAAAGGTTGTCGTCTCCATGGTAAGTAGACTATCCTCCAGCCTTTCTCTATCTTTCTGCAGATTAACGTTTCACATTATGTTGTTAAGTTATGTTACAGACCAAAATACTAATAAGTAAGTGAAAAGTTAGAAAACTACCCAATCACATTGTGTGACAAAATATGCGTCTGTGAGACAAGAACATTCTCCCGGTATGCGACATTAAATAAACACTTTTCAAAAATACGTAATTTCTGTTGAGCGACACTTTTCAAAAGTGTCGATCGCCTTATCAGTGTCCACATTTACAGTGGCACATTGAGACAGTTAGTCTTTTCATAGTAACAAATATTTTAATGTGGATGAGCTGCATACTGTACATTCATGTTCCAGTTGTATTGGTATTACACTGATATATTAAACACATTCAAATACAAAGTTGATTTTCTGCAGAACTTGAACACACAAACCTATTTTATGAATTATGGCCACTTACTGCAATAATGTCATTTTTTGTTTCTTTCAAATGTTTTCAGGGAAGGACATGTCTGAAGGACACCGCTGTGCCTACCATTTTCTCTTTCTAGAAGGCAAAGAAAAACAGTCAAGAAGACACATCAATAGGGTATCAATGAGTTTAGTTCATTTGTTTTATTTATAGAGCACATTATAAAACGACCAAAGTTGAACAAAGTGCTGTAAATAGCATAAAACTACATCATAACAATATATGGTAACAGCAAAGAAGCAGTAGATATAACATAATAATAATAATGATAATAATCATCCAAGTATACGCAAATAAATAGTTGAACACTTGGATATGGATAAAATATAAAACAAGTAGAAAAAAGTAAGTTACGTTCTAATGAGGTAAGTGAAGTGATCTGTTTTAAAAAGCAATGAGGAGGTTGCTTGCATATGTAGACAATGGGAGTAGTGGCAACAGTCTTGCTGCAGATCAGAGCAACGTCATGATGGAAGACACATCTGAACAAGATGCATGATGACATTGCTCCGATAGTGAACGTGTGTGACAATGTTGGTTGTGTGCGTGGAGTAGTGTTGCAGAAAAAAAAGCAGCTGTGGACAACAGGCAGACTCAGCATCAGCTCACTCAAACTACATCTCGACACAGCTGCCTAGCTGCTCTCTAAGTGATCACTACTACTGTACATTATCTCGGAGTCTCCAAGAACCCTTAAAAGGAAAGTTTCTGAGGAAAAGCTATATGCAGCTCGCAAAAAAGCTGAGATTGAAAAGACTAGCCATAGCCAGCGAGCTTCAGCTTCAAAACTTTGATGTGGGTGTGTTCCAGCGGTCAGGCTTCACTCACCCTGCCTCAGTTTTACTCAGACTCCACCCCTTTGACTCGCCGCGAGTGGGCGGAGTCATGTTCTGTTTGAGCTTCCAAAACCGCTCTTCGGAAGCAATGGGTGACGTCAGTGGGGTTTTTTTTTTCGCCGCTGTCCTTGGCAAAATGCTGTTGCGCACGTAAACCCGGTTTTACGGTAAATGTAAAAGGATTGGGCAGGGAGGAAGACCCCGATGTGGCTGCAACCTGCACACCGGAACCAAAACAATGGCAATCGGGTTATACTCCGATGAATATACTGCTGTTGTTTGAATTAGAAACTATGCTTTGGCATCGTTTAGCTTTACATTTGCTGTAAACCATTGCTAGTTAGCGTCGGTCCCGCACGCTGTCCACAGACGTGGGCGGAGCTAGGCGAGCTCGCGCCCCGTGCTACATTAAACATGGCGGATTTGGACGACTCTCGTAAACATTCAGAGGTAAAACATATTTTTTTTTAAATGCTGATCAAACAATGGCATGATCATAAAAGCCATATATTTCGTCGTTTGCACACTGCTATAGTCTCTGTATGGTCATATTAAGCATCTCCCTGCCATGACCTCCCTCGCCGTGTGTGTGTGCGTGCGTGCCTGTGTGTGTGCTAGTGTTGTAAAAAAATTTTTTTTTTCGATACATATCGATTCTGAATATTTAAAACAGTTTCAATACTAATTTCCCGCAATATCGATACTTTCGGCACTATCGATACCAGCTGGTTTTCTAGCTGTCTTCTGTCCTACAGCAAGTTGTTGAGACACACACACACACACGCTGCTGCAGTGCACGCCCCCCCTCCCCCTCCCAGACCTGTCTTGTCAACAAATCCTCTCATTCGCTCCGAAGATGGCGCGTGCAGAGCCTCCGCAACTTGTGGATAAAGAGAACATCACAAGTGCTGTCTGGAAGTACTTCGGGTTCCAAGTGAACGGCGAAGGAAAAGCTAAAGATGCCACGAAGCCCATTTGCAAGCGTTGTTACAGAGCAGTGCCAACGAAAGGTGCAAACACAACTAATTTGGCAAAACACCTGAAGGAGCGACACGCGGATCTCTATAAAGAATGTAGAGAGGTTGGTGACAGCTCCCCTTTAACATCACTGAAGTATTAAACAACATGCCCAGTAAACTATTAAGTTTAGTTTAATAAACGAGGCGTTGTCTAACGTTCTCTAGCTAGCTAGCTAGCTACTGATAGCTCATAATATCGACAGCTGATAACATCGTTGGCGTTCGTTGTTACAGCTATTAGCTAACGATAGCTAGCTAGCTACTGTAGCTAGCTAATACGAACTATGCTAGCTAGAAGAAGAAGAACAACAACAACTTTATTAATCCACACTTTTATGGTCACAAACACAGCATGTTTTTGAAGTGGTGGCCGCCAAACACACACACATGCAGGGAGGGTGGCCCGTGGAAATTAAGTCTCTGCATTTCACCCATCCTGAGTTATGCTGCCCCTCCAGGGGCAGCCAGGAGCAGTGGGCAGCCGTTCTTGACAGCGCCCGGGGACCATCAGCTCCAGATCTTTCGTCCACGTCTTGGTCAGGGACTGGACAGGAGAAGCGATTCTTCGCATGTTTTTAATTGGGGTTCTGACTCCGTAAGGAGACCCCGCAGAGTGAACGCTAGCTGGCTACCTTTTAATTCACAATAGAGTAGCTAGCTAGAGGCTTTTGAATAAGTGCACTACCTTAAGAGTATTGTTTCATTTGTTACTTGAAAATGCATGAGTGCACTGTTTACTTGCACCTTTTAATGTGTGATTAGTCGGAGGCTTTTGAATGAGTGCACTACCTCAAGAAGAAGAATTTGTTACTTGAAAATGCGTAAGATTGCGCTGTTTTTTTACTTGCACTTTAGTGCCTTTTGAATGTGTACTTGTTGTTTTCACTAATGCAAAAAAAGTAAATTATTGTTTACTAGAGTCATTCTGCTGTTAAGTTATAGCCCTGTTATCTTTTAATAAAAATCTAAACTGCTATGCCCTCAATGTTGTAAATTTTTCCCCGTGGTATCGAAAATGCTATTGAATATCGATACTTTTCAAGGTATTGTATCGAAGTTAGAAATTCCAGTATCGTGACAACACTAGCTAGACGCACTGCCTATGCCACACACACGTCTAGCTAATCTTCTTAAATAGTTTTCTGTTGTACAGCAAAACACAATGGCTTGCTGGGAGCTGAGCATGTGGCTGGCATGTTTCAGCGTGTGCTGCACCTGGGATCAGACAAGTGTTTGCCTGACCTTATTCGTGTGAAGTATGGTCTTGTGGATAGGATGAGTTCACTCCATCTCTGCAGAATCATATCTTGTAGATTGTGCAGTGGGCTGGAGCGCTAGTTGATTGACACATGTACGAATTGCTCATTAACGGTTGCGTTTTCATTGTTGTGTATGAGATCAATAATGATGTGTTGAACTTTGCTGCACACGTTTGTTTCAGATTTAGCTGATAATCGAAAGACATGAGATCGATGGGATGAGCGGTAACCTAGTTATCATTGACAAAGACGTTTGTAGCCGTTTACCCAAGTGAGGTTGTTTCAAACCAAGTAGGATTCATGTACTTGGCTGCATTCACGATAAAGTGACTGCGGGATCTGAGAGATGACTCGGACAATGTTTTCTGCTCTCGCTACCGTCAGGCTCCAGAAGCACCTGGGCAAGAGGAGGAGCTGGCGAGGACTCGGTGTGCAACTGCTGGCAAACGGAGGCAAGGGACAGCGACTGAAGGAGAAGCAGGCAAGACTACCGCCTTTCCGGTCCTGGCAGAAGCCAACCGAGGCGAGGGGATGAGTGGCGGGACGGACGACGTGCTGGAGGGCGTACCGCCATACCCTCCGGCGGAGGAAGAGGATGAGGACTGGCAGTTCACCCTGCCCAAGGGCACCCTGGAAGATGATGACAATAACAATGAGAATGCTGAGGACACGGGCAGCGCTCGGCCAACCGAAGAGAGCTGGAAGTCGGGGACGGGCCAGCAATGTGAAAACAGGGCGCAAGTAGAGACGGCCAACGAACCTGCGAATGACTTCAGCCCAGGTATGTGTGTGTGTGTGTGTGTGTGTCAAGTAGGGTTGATACACCGGTGTCTGAAAAACCATGTGACAGAAGGAGAATGAAGGGTGATGTGGGGTTATTATATCGTCCAGAATAATCATGTAGTTGCATAATAGTAATTTTACCGTATCCAGGTATTGATATGTTATGATTAATTTATTGGGAAGCATTATGTGTTCATTATGTGTGTATTACCAAGTATATCATCATTATGTGTGTATTACCAAGTATATCATATGTTCTAAAGCGCTAAGAATGGATAAGAAACTAGTCTGAGGTTGTTGTCCTCCCAAGAAACCACTAGATGGCGGCAGCTCCGGCATGCGCATGCGCCAAGATGGGGGCCTCAAAATCGAATTGTACTTTTTTTTGTATGCATGTGATAAGGCGCATGTGGCTATTCTAAATAGTAAGCACTTTTGTACGTCAAAGCCAGGCAACTCCGGCACGCGCCACGATAGGGGCCTCAAACTCTGATAAGGGCGCAGGTGGCTATTCTGAAGAAAAAAAAAAGCACTTTTGTACATTCTGAAAAGTAAGCACTTTTGTACGTTCTGAAAAGTAAGCACTTTTGTACGTCAAGGCCATCTGAGGACAGGCACAGAAGAACCTTATAAGGCCTCAAACTCTGTATAGGGCGTCAAGGCCATCTGAGGACAGGCACCGGAGAACCTTATAAAAGGGAGCAACAGAAGAGAATAGTTGAGCATTTTCCCCGGACCAACAGAAGGACACCCTTAGGTGGAAGAGAAGAAGCACACTAGATCCGTGTCATTTTTCAGTTTGGAAAGAAAGGGAATAATATAATAATATAATGCAGAGAAACTAGCCGGTTGTCGCGTTTTGCGGAAACGATTTTTCTTTTTTTTTTAAATGGCGCTTATCGCGTTTTGAAATCAAACTCTTTAATAATTCATTCAATTTTGAATGTCCGTTCGTCCACCACTAACATTTTCGTCTCGTCTCGTCAACGAAAGTAAAAATAGATACCAGCTGGTTTTCTAGCTGTCTTCTGTCCTACAGCAAGTTGTTGAGACACACACACACGCTGCTGCAGTGCACGCCCCCCCTCCCCCTCCCCCTCCCAGACCTGTCTTGTCAACAAATCCTCTCATTCGCTCCGAAGATGGCGCGTGCAGAGCCTCCGCAACTTGTGGATAAAGAGAACATCACAAGTGCTGTCTGGAAGTACTTCGGGTTCCAAGTGAACGGCGAAGGAAAAGCTAAAGATGCCACGAAGCCCATTTGCAAGCGTTGTTACAGAGCAGTGCCAACGAAAGGTGCAAACACAACTAATTTGGCAAAACACCTGAAGGAGCGACACGCGGATCTCTATAAAGTATGTAGAGAGGTTGGTGACAGCTCCCCTTTAACATCACTGAAGTATTAAACAACATGGCCCAGTAACTTATTAAGTTTAGTTTAATAAACGAGGCGTTGTCTAACGTTCTCTAGCTAGCTAGCTAGCTACTGATGGCTCATAATATCGACAGCTGATAACATCCTTGGCGTTCGTTGTTACAGCTATTAGCTAACGATAGCTAGCTAGCTACTGTAGCTAGCTAATACGAACTATGCTAGCTAGCTGGCTACCTTTTAATTCACAATAGAGTAGCTAGCTAGAGGCTTTTGAATACGTGCACTACCTTAAGAGTATTGTTTCATTTGTTACTTGAAAATGCATGAGTGCACTGTTTACTTGCACCTTTTAATGTGTGATTAGTCGGAGGCTTTTGAATGAGTGCACTACCTCAAGAATAAGAATTTGTTACTTGAAAATGCGTAAGATTGCGCTGTTTTTTTACTTGCACTTTAGTGCCTTTTGAATGTGTACTTGTTGTTTTCACTAATGCAAAAAAATTATTGTTTACTAGAGTCATTCTGCTGTTAAGTTATAGCCCTGTTATCTTTTAATAAAAATCTAAACTGTTATGCCCTCAATGTTGTCAATTTTTCCCCGTGGTATCGAAAATGCTATTGAATATCGATACTTTTCAAGGTATTGTATCGAAGTTAGAAATTCCAGTATCGTGACAACACTAGCTAGACGCACTGCCTATGCCACACACACGTCTAGCTAATCTTCTTAAATAGTTTTCTGTTGTACAGCAAAACACAATGGCTTGCTGGGAGCTGAGCATGTGGCTGGCATGTTTCAGCGTGTGCTGCACCTGGGATCAGACAAGTGTTTGCCTGACCTTATTCGTGTGAAGTATGGTCTTGTGGATAGGATGAGTTCACTCCATCTCTGCAGAATCATATCTTGTAGATTGTGCAGTGGGCTGGAGCGCTAGTTGATTGACACATGTACGAATTGCTCATTAAGGTTGTGTTTTCATTTGTTGTGTATGAGATCAATAATGATTGTTGAACTTTGCTGCACACGTTTGTTTCAGATTTAGCTGATAATCGAAAGACATGAGATCGATGGGATGAGCGGTAACCTAGTTATCATTGACAAAGACGTTTGTAGCCGTTTACCCAAGTGAGGTTGTTTCAAACCAAGTAGGATTCATGTTACTTGGCTGCATTCACGATAAAGTGACTGCGGGATCTGAGAGATGACTCGGACAATGTTTTCTGCTCTCGCTACGTCAGGCTCCAGAAGCACCTGGGCAAAGAGGAGGAGCTGGCGAGGACTCTGTGTGCAACTGCTGGAAACGGAGGCAGGGACAGCGACTGAAGGAGAAGCAGGCAAGACCAACCGCCTTTCGGTCCTGGCAGAAGCCACCGAGGCGAGGGGATGAGTGGTGGGACGGACGACGTGCTGAGGGCGTACCGGCATACCCTCCGGCGGAGGAAGAGATGAGGACTGGCAGTTCACCCTGCCCAAGGGCACCCTGGAAGATGATGACAATAACAATGAGAATGCTGAGGACACGGGCAGCGCTCGGGCCAACCGAAGAGAGCTGGAAGTCGGGGACGGGCCAGCAATGTGAAAACAGGGCGCAAGTAGAGACGGCCAACGAACCTGCGAATGACTTCAGCCCAGGTATGTGGTGTGTGTGTGTGTGTGTCAAGTAGGGTTGATACACCGGTGTCTGAAAAAACCATGTGACAGAAGGAGAATGAAGGGTGATGTGGGGTTATTATATCGTCCAGAATAATCATGTAGTTGCATAATAGTAATTTTACCGTATCCAGGTATTGATATGTTATGATTCATTTATTGGGAAGCATTATGTGTTCATTATGTGTGTATTACCAAGTATATCATCATTATGTGTGTATTACCAAGTATATCATATGTTCTAAAGCGCTAAGAATGGATAAGAAACTAGTCTGAGGTTGTTGTCCTCCCAAGAAACCACTAGATGGCGGCAGCTCCGGCATGCGCATGCGCCAAGATGGGGGCCTCAAAATCGAATTGTACTTTTTTTTGTATGCATGTGATAAGGCGCATGTGGCTATTCTAAATAGTAAGCACTTTTGTACGTCAAAGCCAGGCAACTCCGGCACGCGCCACGATAGGGGCCTCAAACTCTGATAAGGGCGCAGGTGGGAAAAAGGGAAAAAAAAGCACTTTTGTACATTCTGAAAAGTAAGCACTTTTGTACGTTCTGAAAAGTAAGCACTTTTGTACGTCAAGGCCATCTGAGGACAGGCACAGAAGAACCTTATAAGGCCTCAAACTCTGTATAGGGCGTCAAGGCCATCTGGGCACCGGAGAACCTTATAAAAGGGAGCAACAGAAGAGAATAGTTGAGCATTTTCCCCGGACCAACAGAAGGACACCCTTAGGTGGAAGAGAAGAAGCACACTAGAAATCTCCGGAGTCGTGACTCTGTAGTCATGCAGTGTATTGGTACACAGAGCAACGAGAAGAAACTGTGTGTGTGTGTGTGTGTGTGTGTGTGTGTGTGTGTGTGTGTGTGTGGCAAGGTGTTGGTGAACACCAAGATTCTCTGTGAAGTCCACTACTTCCAGAGTGGTAGTTTTCTGTTGGTTGCAAACCAGTGTTAATTTTGGCAGCTATTTTAGATTTAGTCTTTAGACGAAAATGCATATTAGTTTTAGTCATTTTTATCCTTCTTAGTTTTAGTCTAGTTTTCGTCGACAGAAACTCAGAACATTTTAGTCTAGCTTTAGTCACATTTAAAAAATAAGATAATCGGAACTGCTGTGAACAACAGACCGGGTATCCTTCTAATGATGTATTGCATAGATCGACATACTGCGTGACGATTTGATGCATTCATCTGATTGATAAAAACCCGATAATGCGCGCCTGCCCCCCCCCCCCCTCCTCGCTGGACCTTATTAACTGTTATAAGATGCAGAAGCGCTGGTCCTGTTCAACTTTACTTGAATGAGCGTAGAAAGACTGGACGTTTTGATCAAGATCACCAGCAATGAGCTGATAAGTGTGACTATAGTCCATCTTATTGGTGTGTGTGTGTGTGCAAGAAATCGCCGGCAACACACGCACACCAGAAGACGGACTGTAGTCACGCTGATCAGCTCATTGCTGGTGATCTTGATCGTCCAGTCTTTCTACGCTCATTCAACTAAAGTTGAACAGGACCAGGCGCTTCTGAGTCTTAATAAGGTCTAGCGACCACAGCCAGGAATGTCGCATTTTCTTCACATTCTCCCGTCTATGATGATCTTTTGATGGTTTATGTTTTTTTTCCCACTGTAGAAACAACCACCGGCTCCTCTGTTCCGTCAACGAAAGTAAAAATAGATTTAGTCACAGTTTTTATTTTCAAAGATCCGTTTTCGTCACGTCAATGTCACGTCTTAGTCATGGGAAAAAGGTCGTTGACGCATATTTTTCGTCATACATTTCGTTAACGAAATTAACACTGTTGCAAACTTGGTTCAAGTGAGCATGACTTGCAATTGCTCCTATGGAATCCAATGTGTCAGGTTTCACACCTATCACGAATGTCAAGTTTTTTTTTTTTAAATCTCGAGGGAGAGTTCACCTGCTAAAACCGGTGTTTCTTCCACTTGGTCTGGCTGACAGGATGTCGACTGTGGGAATAAGCCTACCATTGGCCACTTATTTCACTCGGAATTCCCCCCTCTTCCGCTGTCTGTGTGTAACAGTCCTCATCGCTATGTGAAACAACAGCAATCTATCGCTGTGTATCTAACACTCTTAAGCCCAATGTTGGTTTGTTGTCTGACACGGTCATCGGCAGTCAGAGTTGATTCGGTAACTTTCAACTGCGCAACGGACATTGCTTTGACCTATCTGTCCTGCTTCACATAAGCTTCCATGCTTCTGATATCAGTTTACCAGCATTCTGCAAGAGCTGCATACAGCTATTACATCGTCTGTGGCTCTAAAGAGTCCAGCTATCTCCTCCAGAGCTAAGTATAGGCACCTCTAGGGCACCAATGATCAACTTGTGTTTCTCTTTCTGGCTGGCTGGAAACTGGACAGATTCAGAATTAAGGGAGCTCTTCTTAGTCTGTCCTGGTAGTTATTTTTTAGTTTTATGGCCGGGGCATTCGTAAGTGTTGTATTACCGCCATCTTTTGGATTGCTCCTCGGCCTGTCTATTCCAGCATTGCTGTGCCATGCGCAAGATGGAAATGCTGTGGAACGCGAATGTGAATAGCGTAAATCACTAGCGATGCCTGAATCCCAGTAAGTTACCAGGAACTATGTGTAACAATAGTCTCTTTACACTTTAATGTAGACTCTAAGGTAATCTCTTTCTTTTAAAGTCTTTCTCTTTACTTTAGCATTTCGGCAAAAACAAACTACAAAATACCAAAGATGGGGTTTCGAAGATTCACTGGATGTTCAATTTGAGTAATTGTCTTTTATTTTTTCAGTCTCATCGGATGGAGCAATGGAAGAGCGGTCCAAGGAGGCAGACACCATGCAGGTAGAAAAGGTGATGTTTGTGTAAAGATGGCTGCCTTCTGAACACAGTCTCTGGGCTGTAAGAGTCTTTGGCGTATCCTACCCACCCTTAAAATAATGAATGCCTTTATTTTATTTTATTACAACAAAATCAAATACTGCTGGGATGGGTTATGATTTGGGAATATTCACATAGACATTTCATTATAAAAAAATTGTTTATGCGACTACATCTTAAGCTATTGCATTTTTCCCATATACGCACGGGGGCAGTATAGGGACATATACGAAGGACAATGGTAACAGGTGTTGTGTTCGTTGCTGGCCAAGAAGGATGCAGAGATTGGCAAGATGATGCTGTCATTTTAGTTATCACTCCTATACTAACAAATATGGAAGAATAGGTACAATTCATGATGGCAAGGGCATACGAGCTGCATATGCGATTATGTTGGACTTGAGTATACTGACCATGAGGTTGCTCATGGGAACATTCAGTCGTCATGTCTCATGATCTCTTGACACTGCACTTCTTATGCCATATTATTATTATTATTATTATTATTATTATTATTATTGTTATTATTAGACCTTGAATATGATCAGATGTAGCAGCACTACGGTGACTGCGCTGTGGAAGACTCTTGCAATCAGTGCACACCGCCGGTAACCACATGGATATGGTTGTTGTGACGATGTTTGTATATCCGTCAAGCTAAATTGCTGACAATCTAGCGCTGAGTATGTGGTCTGTGGTGCTGTGTGTTCTGAAGTTATGCATCTTAATGTTATGTGCCTTTTGGTTTTATTTGAGGGTCAGTATATTGTACGAAGCAGGTGTTGGCTCAATTGTTCGAGATTCAATTGCACTAAAATGGTCTCATGAGGCTACCCCTGGCTATATTTCCCGGTCTGAATGATTTTCCCAGTCCGCCCCTGTTTCTGTATGTATCGATTTCCAACAAATGTTTTATACACATTATGTCTGGCCTCTGTTCATATGTTGGAGATAGATCAAAATATATACTGCAGACAGGCTTTTTGGCATTGTCATGTTCATTAAAAACTTTTTTTAAGCCTTATTTGGCTATCCACGGTCCGATACTAC
This sequence comes from Coryphaenoides rupestris, assembly GCA_002895965.2. NCBI lineage: Eukaryota > Metazoa > Chordata > Actinopteri > Gadiformes > Macrouridae > Coryphaenoides > Coryphaenoides rupestris. The sequence goes on from PIJE02001308.1 coordinate 50,690, forward strand.
AGGAAGTCATCTTTTGAGGATACTTTTTTTAAACATATCGATTTCTCATGTCCCAGAGTTCCAAGGAGCCGGCTGAGGCGCCGCCCCAGAGTTCCAAGGAGCCGGCTGAGGCGCCGCCCCAGAGTTCCAAGGAGCCGGCTGAGGCGCCACCCCAGACCACCGTCCCTGACGTGCCCGTCCTCAGCATCAAGGATGAACCCGAGGACGAGGGCTACAACGCGGCCCTTCTGCCCCAGAGCTCCATCAGCAAGATCAAAGAGGAGCTGGAGCACAAGGAGGTGCGTACGACCGCTGGTAATTGGTCAACCTGCTGTGTCCCACTTGGTGCATGTGTCCCTACCTACCCTACCACCGTGTAGGGATGTGCCCCGAAAACGCATTCTAAATGGATACCGATACGCTGAACTATTGATCGAAATATTATCCAAGTCACATTATTGTCAAGTGCAATGTAGAGCTGTGAATCTTCACTGGCCTCACGATTCGATTACGATTCAGCTGTCCACGATTCGATTCGATTCTACGATGCATCTTGATGCATCTCGATGCAGCTCAATAACCACAACCTCTTTTTCAGAGCGCTTCTCACGTGTTTCTTCTAGCGCTTCCACGTTCCTTCGTTGTGACGTCACACTAGCGCAGGGGTGGCCAACCAGTCAGAGACGAAGAGCCAATTTCTTTACTGTGTTACTGCAAAGAGCCACATCATACACACATGAACATCTCCCCATCTCTTCCTCTCACACACACCACTGCCAGGGCAATAACATTTTCATAGTCTTATCTAGTTAATTCGGGGGTATCTAGTTAACCCCCCCCCCCATAACCCCCCATCAGAACCGCAAATTAACGGACCCCCCCCATCAGAACCGCGAATTAACGGACCGCTCCCCCCCAGAGACGCTGACTCGGGAGCCGTGGGTTGGCCAGGCCTGCACTAGCGTATCCCGTCTATTTTGATTATAAATTAATTTGAAACAATGGAGAGACATCGCGTCCTGGCATTGGCAGCAGCTCTCCACATGAGTGGTGCCTTCGAAAAGATTTTTGTGTGTAGTACAACTGGGTTGTCCATGACGGCCTGTATAAGGTTCTCCTCCGCCTTTGTTGACAATGTTGATATCGTATGTCCCGCCCCCTCCTCAATTTTGATTGGCTGACAAGAGAGACGTGACATTGATGAGCGCGACGCTTCTCCAAAAGTTGAACTATTTTCAACTCAGAGCACTGGGAGCAGAGCGACCAAAAGCGCTGAACTTCATAGGGTTTGCATTGAAAATAGCCGCTGCCAGCGCTTTTTTTTTTTTTTTACATCAACGTTAGTAGGCTATAATCGATTATGTTCTGTCACTGCATCGATGCAGAATCGTACATGTCCGCATCGCGATGCATCTTAGAATCGAGAAATTTCCACACCCCTAGTGCAATGTCCAAATTGCAGAAGCTGCATATTTTTTGATTAGGGGAGCTAAATGTCAATTCATAACATTATAAATGAAATCAAATGAAAAAGTGCTGCAGAGATGCCTTCTGATTCTCCAGACCTAAGAAAACATAATGACATCATCGGTTTTCTTCAGTGAAAATGAAATTGATGCAAAAATGATAATTCCCATGAATAGTGAATATCATATCACAAGCGCAATATATGTGAAAATACTCGCAAACTTTTTTTTGGCATATCGTTCAGCCCTACATATACCGGTACTAAATTAATCGGTATTGTTATCGGCATTGGGGAAATTAGCGGGCTTACATTTTATATTGACGATAATGCATCCTTGGTTGTCCATGACCATGGTAAGATAAGATAACCTACAACTTTATTCATCCCGAAGGAAATTCTTGAAATTTCCTTGGTCCATGGTTTAGATGGTCCACATACGCTGTGTTGAGCGCAGGAGTGATTAAATCCGAATGATACCATCGCTAAATGGCAACAAGGTCAGGTAGCTGACCCCAAGTGTGTGTGTGTGGTTGTTTTATCCAGGAAGAGCTGAGGATCAGTTCTGTCTTCTCTTTCCGGGGAGGGAATGCGTTTGCACCTCAAGGTGGTAAGTGAAACTGTTCATCATTACTGCAGCTTTCTGCCACCCTATGCCCAACTATGAGGGCAGTGTAAAAGAAAAAAAGCATATATAAAATCATTAGAATCGCAATCAAGCTAAAAGTTGGAAATAATCGTGATTAATTTGAAGTTATATCGCCCAGCCCGATGATAGTTATCCTCTTGATGACAGGACAGATTTGTTTTATTATATTCTCTTGCGTTGGCGGTCTCCTGCCTCGTCACATCGGTGTCTCTCTTTTCAGAAATGAATTGTGGAATTTAATTGTGTTTGTGTCATCTTGCTCCAACCCAGGTCCCGTCCCGTTCACCCAGCCCACCACCATCTTCATCCCAACCAGAGGCACTCTCCTTCAGGCCTCGGCAATGGCCCCCCTGGTTATCAAACCCCGACCGCCGGCCCCTGCTTTGCTTCCCATACTGCAGCCCCTACCCCAGCCCCAGCCCCTACCCCAGCCCCAGCCCCTACCCCAGCCCCAGCCCCAGCCTGCAGCCATAAGTGCCATCCGCTGCAGCGGCTGCTCCAAGGTGAGCCGGTGCTTACCTTCTTGCTCACAAGGTAGCGTTAATTCCACGCCACTATATGTTCACATTTAACAATGGTGTGTATACTATGAAACAAGTTACTTTTTCATTGCAATACATGCATGCACCTCATCAATTGAGAGGAATCAGTTCCTCTGATGTGACCGTCCTGCCGTCTTTTACCCAGAAGCCTCTCTGTTGACCCCGCTGTAGGTACTCGTCAAGGGCCAGACGGCGTTCCAGAGGAAGGGTGCCACCCAGCTGTTCTGCTCCACCGTCTGTCTGTCCAGCCACCTGCCTCCCACCAGCATGGCTCGCAGTTGCTACCAGTGCAACAAGTAGGTCTCAGGCACACCCTCACTGATGCCATCTCTTTGCAGTGTGACCCACGCATTCCGTTTAGTGTAGAATACGTCCGGCTGGCAGGATGGGGGCGGCAGTAGCTCTGGTGGTAAGAACGGTTGCCCGGCAACCGGGAGGTTGCTGGTTCGATCCGTCTAGGAAAGTGTCAAGGTTTCCCCTGACACCTAACCCTAACTGCTCCTGACGTGTTGGTTGTTACCTTGCATGGTTGGCACCGCCGTCAGTGTATGAATGGGTGAATGTGAGGCAACTGTAAAGTGCTTTGGATAAAATCGCTATATAAATGCAATCCATTTACCATGTAGGCTGTGGGGATCAGCCTGCCATTTATCCTCCCGTTCCCCAATCTGCGTGTTACCACTTTAGCGCTGCCCAAGGCAATTGTGATTGCTTTAAGGAAAAATTCTCTGCTCTCCCCCTGCAGAGAAATCGACAACCCCAAAAGCATGGTGATGCTTCCGCTGGACAACAACACATTCATGCACTTCTGCAGTCACTTCTGCCTGGCTGCCTCCGCCACGGACAAGAAGCGGACGGTGGCCCAGCTGCTGTACAATCCCCGCCTGATTCCCCGCGTCAACAAGGAGAAGGAGGCGCTCCAGTGCATCATGTGCAAGAGCAGCAGTCGGGTGAGCGAGCGGCACTCTGGTACCCCTCGGATGTCACCGCGAAGGGACACCGCGCCCCCCCGTGCGCGCGTGTCCTTCGTAGAACTCTCAGCCCAAAATGTAATCTCGGTATTCAAATCGGAGCTGAAACAGCAGGTTCCCTGACACTTATTCATCCCGAGGGAAATTATTTTGCCAGAGGTCGCTCAAAATACCAACAACATAAGAGTAAAAGCTATAGAATAATAAATGTACAGTGAATAAGCCTAAAATATAGGTAAGATAGAACTTTATTCATCCCGAAGGAAAAGGGTTTTCGCACAAGATTTAGTCTTGGTTGTGTGGACATGTTATGCACATTTTGTGTTGTTCCCATTCTGGTCGCACCGCAATCTCGTCATCCATCCGACTAGTTCACTCTGACACTTATCTCCTATTCTTGCGATTCGTTTTTCGGCTCAGTAGGGTCTCTGTTGGCGTTTGAGATTTGCAGAAGGACCGGGAGAAAACGAGCGCGTGGATGATAATAATGAGGCGGCTCGACCCGACACTCGATTCCACCCGATTACCAACTGTTGATGAGAAGTTCTCTCTCCGCCCGTCAGATTGAGCACGAGGTGACGCACCAGGGCCACATCCACAGCCTGTGCAGCGACGCGTGCTTCCTGGCGTGGCGCAAATCACGGCAGCTGGCCATGAACTGCTGCGAGGGCTGCGGCCTCTACTGCAAGAGTGACTCTGACGTGTGCCAGACACTCACCGTGGACAAGGCCAAGCTCCACTTCTGCAGCCCCACCTGCGTCGGCACCTACAAACAGGTATGGCCCATGACAGACAGACGTATTTTTTGGGGGTCACTACTAGCTGATTGTGAATCCAAATATGAATAAACTCTTGTAAGAATGCAGGTTCCCCCAGAAGTGTGTTATTTATTCAAGCACAGCAAGTCTTGGAGTGTCACTAGCGTGATGTTGCAGGGCAGCACTTGTTTTACTGCGGTGTGTTCTGTAAGAGTACGAGTTGTTTGGAAGAGTTTGCAGCCATAGTGGTTAACGCGGCTGTGTTCCCTTGCAGTCCTGCATGAAGAAAACAGAGTGTGCCGTGTGTCACGCCTCTGTTGCTGTTTCCTCCACCACATGGAGCCCGACCCCACGGGCAAGGTCCAGTTGTACTGCTCCACGGCCTGCATGGCTCAGAGCGGGCCAGCCAAACACATTCTCACAGGTAAACCACCACGACGACAGCAACGACAAACCTTGTTTTGTTTTTATTTTCATGTCATTCATCTTTCATTTTCATCACATCACAGATGTTAGGTTGGTCGGGTCTTTGAGTTTTAATTTTGTATCCCTTGCTCTCCAATGTAGTCAGGTGCTCACACAAGGATGTGTGATTGCACTGTGTAACGCTAAGCACAATGCAACATAACACATGTGCACATAGCACACACAACATACAAGACGTATATATATAAGAACTGCTCAAACATTAGCATGACAGTGATTTTTGTTTAACCTTTCACCAATTCCATCCCTATTTGTATTTGTTTCATGACCATGCTAAAGCAAATGATCTTGAGAGCACATGGTGATACTGGACAGTGGAGCTCTGCTGCTTGTCTCCCTGAGATGTAACCGTGAAAACCATTGTGGTTCTTGTCCCGGGTTCGTTCCCCAGGTACGGCGTTCCCCTGCTCCCACTGCAGTCTCAGCAAAGTCCCTCAGTACCATCTGGCCACGGCAGACGGCCATATCCGCAACTTCTGTTCCTACGAGTGCGTCTCCGTGTTCAGGGTAAAGGTACGAAAGGCGTCATTTCATCCTGATAGGCGTAAATAAACAAGCGTTTTCATATGCAAACCGATCAGCGTTTCAGTTGAGGGCTTCATTTACATTTACAGCCTCAGTGTTGAACTGTCCCATAACAGAAAAATAATAGTTTGCTGAAATACAGACACACTTTTTTTCTGCTGCTAAACAGATTTATGTACTTATCACTGACAACACATCATAGCCTTAGATGTTATCTCTTGACAATGTGTTTGCTTTTGCTTAGTTAGAATTAATTGTATGCGGGTATAAAATGTATGCAACACATTAATAAATTGGAACATCAACTTCATGCGCTCTCACTGTTAACATTCCTTTGGCGTCTCTCAGAAAGGAGAAATCATCCCTCAGCCCAACCTGGTGAATGGAGCCACCAGCAGCCCCTCCTACTCCTCTGCCCAACCCCCCCTCGCAGACGGACCCCTGGCGGGGCCTGTGGGTGCGTCAGGGTCCCACCCGACCTTCCCCCAGCCTCCCGCACTGGCCCTCGGGAGGGCTGTGCCCCTCGGAGCCTACCCGAGCCCCCACCACAGTGTTACCTCAGTGCCCCCGCTGGAGCCCTCGTACAGTGAACCCGCCTCCCACACTGAACCCGCCTCCCAGGCACACCTGGCCCCGCCCTCCTCACCGGGCCACGCCCTAACGCAAGCCCCGCCCATACGACGCCTCCTGACCTGCCACCAGTGCAGCAAGCACTTTGACGCCAAGCCCATTCTCTTCGGCTACAAGGTAAGGCACGGAGAACACGCACGCACACACACGCATGCACGCACGCACACATACACACATACACAGAGGAATGGCTGTCTTAGGGCATATGTTTTAGGGATGCAACGGTACCGCAATATTACGGTTCGCTATCATTTTCCTATAGTTTCCAAAACGTTCTTACTGCGCTGCAGACTACTTTCGGAGGCACAGAGAGTTAACTCGTTTGCGCAACCAACTCTCGCGGCTGCCTTCCACTTAGTCACTTGCATAGGTTAAAAGAAAGGTTCTTGATGCGTATCCAGTTAATGAGTGAATGTCCATAAAATGTGTATCTTTGAGTGATTGGGTTCCCGTTTATTGCAGATGGGTGAAATAGATTACCGTGATGAACATTAAGAGTTATTATTCCATTGTATTTGCCATCATTACGTTTATGTTTACACAAAGAACTATGTGTTCCCGCCACCTATGCACAATAATCTTCCTGTTAACGTGTAAAAACAGCTGACTGATATCACCTGACCAGGTCCATACTACCATCTAGTGGTCAACATGTTGTAGCCTATGAACGCACACAACTATTTACATTACAAAAAGTATAAATAAACATGCTAAATGGCTCCTACAGGTGATGTCTTCTTCTTCCTATTTTAATTATTTTTCTTGGATAAAAGGTACTGAAACCGTACCGTTACCGTGGCCCAAAAACCGTGATACAGTACATACCTAATATGTTTGTAAATGGGGTTCATTAGAATGTAAAATGTACGTGTTTCGTATGGCTCCTCATATATGTTGTTTACATTTGTGATATTCTCCAATGCTGAGCCTGGTGTGGGGGCGGAGGATTTCCATACTCCTACCCATGTTTCTTCTTTCTTCTTATAATAATCTTCTGGGCTCCTAAGTGCGTTTCTCTCCATCTCCTTGGGGTGGTCTTCAGTCCTGGGTCTTCTCTTCTCTTCGTCTGGGGGCTGTTCTCGTCTATTTCTCTCAGTTATCTTTTATACTAGAGTCCGCTCTACTATTTTTTTCTATCCCCTTGTCACATGTGCAGTCGCCTCTTACCCGGTCATGTCCTTAGATCACCTGGGTTCTTCTCTTACTATTTTTTCATAACACCAAATAAGTGCTGACTATCAACCAAAAAGATGCTGACTATTTTGGAAATACCTACCACCTGGCACTCTGTTCGTGATGCCGCCATCCAGTGTTTACTTAAATGAATTACCACTGTTCGTGCTTTAGAGCCTTGTTGCTCTCCTAGGCCTACCTTATGCCTATGATATTTTACTGCTATGGACCCAATGGTTATCGGTCACAATCATAGATACTTAATATTTACACATACCATCAACAGACTCCAGTCTATACTTATGGTAATATCCTCGTAATGACTCCCTTAGGTTTCTTAAGTTATTTCAGTCAACATTTCTTGCCAGTTCATCACACATAATATAATACGCATGATTATGAGTAAAAGGAATTATAACAATGTTAAACTTGCTTATGAATGACAAAACACAATGTCTTAAAATATGATCAAGCATCATTAATCCATAAAACATCACCTTCTCAACATATGGTATATGATAACAATTACAAAACATCATTATGGTTATATGCATAGATTATAAGTATCCCACTTCACCCTTACTTTACCCATCATTACATGGTTTTTCGGACACCGGTGAATCAACCCTACTTGACAACACCCTTTCTATTACCATGTGCTATCTACATGCTAACTGCCCGTCGCTAACATCGGCGCCGGGCCCATTGCGAACCCAGGCCTCTGCGCCGCGAGTATCGCTAACCCTGCCAACCCCGCAGGGTCGTATATCCATGTTCTGCGGGGCGGCCTGCTGTGAGCAGTACAAGGCCCAGCAGAACATCATGGCGCAGTGCGAGAGCTGCAAGTTGGAGAACGTGGTGTTTGAGGTGATGACCTACAACGAGCAGGACCGTGTCTTCTGCAGCCAGAGTGAGTGATCTCTGAACGCTTCCTCATCATCGTAGGGCAAGGGAAACTACCCACAAAGCTCCTTTGTATATGAACGCTTACTCGAACTGAACTATTCATTTAAACATCAAAATCATAATATTTTGCAATGCAGGCGTTTTTCCTCCTTAAGAAAATGTTTGTTTGGTACAAATATCAAATATCACATCATGATTTTAATCCTTTTTTGTTCAGTGAAAATGAAAATTGTAATACAAAGGTGATCATTCACGCTAATCGTGAATCATACCGCAATCGCAATATTATGTTTTTTTTACCATATTGTTCAGATATGGTAAAAAAAAGAACATCTGAGATGTTTTATATGACTATGGGTATCACGTCGTTGCATTGGCATGATGTCTTCCATATTCATATCCGTATTTCACGGGCTGAGGCCAAACAGTCGCAACGCACCATGATGGTTTTTCACAATGCTTTCTGCCACATATTGAAGTGATGCTCCACCCCCCCCCGTCTCTCTGTGCAAGGCTGCAAGCAGCAGTTCCAAGTGGAGGCGACGACGACAGGGAACAAGGCGTCCTGTAGGCCCTGCGCCTACTGCAGCTGCATGAGCCAGAAGAGGCTGCACAGCCACTACAGCGGCCGGGTGAAGGAGTTCTGCAGGCCCTTCTGCATGTCCCAGTACACGGTGCTCTTCTACGGGGTAGGTGGCGCTTCCTGATCCCCTCACGTCCGGCCACCACCAACCAACCAACCAACCAACCGCGTGTTCCCGTGTACATGGCCTCTGTTGCATTGAATGTACGCTGGTTTAAACGCAGGCTGATTCTTGCATTGCTATTGGTCATTGATACAATAAATCATTTCTAATGGCAAATGTCTTGAGCATGGCTTCTCACCACTATCGTCTCACTACCTTCCAATTAATAATATTATTGGGTAACTTGGCTAATTGCGTCATTTTGAAGTTAAAGGTAACTTGCGTATTTGAAAAGATAGTCTCTCACTCCCTCTCCATCTCTGTCTCTCTCCATCCGTCTCTAAATCTTTCTCCTTCTGTCTCTCTCCCTCTCCATCTCTCTGTCTCAATCTTTCTCAATCTCTCTCAATCTTTCTCCCTCTCTCTCGCTCTCTCTCTCGCTCTCTCTCTCGCTCTGTCTCTCAATCTCTTTCTCCCTCTGTTTCTCCCTCTCCATCTCTCTCAATCTCGTCCTGTCTCTGTCTGTCTCCAGATGGCCAGGTGTGACAGCTGCAGGACCCAGGGCTACATGTCTGAGAAGCTGCAGTGCACCAGATCGGTGCGTAACTTCTGCACCCAGGTCTGCCTGCTGGAGTACTGCTACCAGCACTTTGAGGCCGGCGTGCCACGCAGCACCAGCCACGCCGCTAACGGCCACGTGCTGCCACCACCGCACGGTAAGATCGGTAATCTTCATTGCTGCATGCGACACTTTTTAACAAAAGCGTAATGGCTTGTTCCTTTGTAGGAGGAGCACAGATCGTTCGTCGTAGGCTACTCTGTACACCGAGCCGCCGGATCTAGCGGTACCGTAGCAGAGCCGCGGGATCTAGCGGCACCGTAGCAGACCTGCGAGATCTAGCGGTGCCGTAGCAGAGCTGCGAGATCTAGCGGTACCGTAGCAGAGGCGCGGTACCGTAGCAGAGTCGCGGGATCTAGCGCTACCGTAGCAGAGCCGCCGGATCAAGCGGTACCGTCGCAGAGCCGCCGGATCTTGCGGTACCGTCGCAGAGCTGCCGGATCTAGTGGTACTGTAGCAGAGCCATGGGATCTAGCAGTACTGTAGTAGAGCCGCCTGATCTTGCAGTACCGTAGCAGAGCCATGGGATCGAGCGGTACCATAGCAGAGCCGCGGGATCTAGCGGTACCGTAGCAGAGCCGCGGGATCTAGCAGTACCGTAGCAGAGCCGCGGGATCTAGCGGTACGGCAGGGGCGAGTGGTTTTTAGGTTACAGTGTGGTGTCTAGTATCCCGGAGATTAAACCAAGATTAACAGGAATTGACCTTATTAACATTGTTTTGTTATGCAAATTGATGCATGTTCAAAGTATGACACTACATTACGCTGTGTAGTACACACTGAAGTTTGTTATTTTTATTACCAAAATAAAAACTGCCCAGCGAACATAGCCCGCCTTGCTACAGCGACATGGAACAAATTAACCGACTAGGCTTCAACCAATGAAACCACTGAAATGGCAACGACTGTTTGGGCATTCCCTGATCCATCACATTTTCAGGGTGCGATAGATGATGGCTTTTGAAGCCAGTCATGAACATGTATATTGTATTTTTCAGGTTCAACCGATCAGACATTGAATGAACTCCCGACAGTCAGTCAGATTTCTGATTGAATTTTAAAACACAGGCCCGGCCTACATCCGTTCAGCAACATGCAGATAAACATGAGGATATATATATATTATGTATATACGTATATGTAATAATACAGTCATGCCACCACAGCTATGGTAGTCACCCCTCTTCCTCTCCCCACCACCCTCCAGCACCCAGTCAGGCCCACCACCCTTCCAAGATGAATCCGGTGGTGGGTGACGTGGTCTCCCTGGCCAGCGACTCCGCTGCTCGGCCACACGGAAGCAGAGCCCTGACAGGTCAGCTCACATTCTACCTACAAGTAGTTTCTGCCCTTTGTTACTCCACTAGGAAGAGTTTTGGAACATTACGTATACAATATATCATATATGTTGTTAATTGTAGTGTAGAGGAGGCCTTGGGACATCAAAGCATATTGTTGTAGTACTATATATTCATTATAGTGGTATATGTCATAACATTTATGATCTTTTCTCTTTGTAGGCACTCCAACCTCCAACACCCATGATAGGATGCAAAACCACGCAAGCACTGTGAGTTTTAAAAATGGTGCCACAAATGATTTCATTCAAGTCAATTCAGCTTGCCCAGAACTGACCTTAAAATGAAACTATGATTGAGGTAAAGGAACTAACACAACAACCAGAGGTCGAACACATGGATGAGACACAATTGAAAAGTAAAGGGGGACTTATTTAGGGAGGGAAGGGTAAGGGAACCGATGGTGGAGCCAAAGGAAAGCAACTTGGCAAAACAAGACCTTCTACCAAAGCTTCTCTAAAGGTAAAACAAAAAGACAACCCCTGAATAGCCTAGCTAGCAACAGCAAAACAAAACATACCCGGGTGGTGTCCAGCGCTTCACTAGTAAATGGTAAATGGATTGCATTTTATCTAGCGCTTTTATCCAAAGCGCTTTACAGTTGCCTCACATTCACCCATCCATACACCGACGGTGGTGCCAACCATGCAAGGTAACAACCAACACGTCAGGAGCAGGTAGGGTTAGGTGTCTTGCTCAGGGACACCACGACACTTAGCTAGGTGGAGCTCAGGGATCGAACCAGCAACCTTCCAGTTGGCAGACAACCACTCTACCTCCTGAGCTACTGCCGCTACTGCCGCCCCACTAGTGTATCTAGACAGAGGTTCACCTATGTGGGTGTAATATACAGCAGGGTGCCCCCAGCTTACCTACCCCCCTTCCCAGGGATGAAAGGGAGGGCAACACAAAGGGCAGGTAGCACACGGCTAACAAGCAACTACACATGAAGCACATGCAACGAGTGAATGAGAGGGAGTCAGAGAGACAGGACTTCCTGGGGTGTGGCCTTTTATACCCCTGCGTTTTCCAGGCCAGCACCCAGACGGATGCTCTGCGCCTGCCGGTGGCCCGCCGCTGCCAGGTGAAGAACAAGGCCGTGTTGTGTCGGCCCTTCACGCTGGACAAGAACACCATGTGCCAGCTGCCCCGCGCGCCCGCCGCCACCACCTCAGGTAGCGCTCCACCGCTCTGTTCACTCCACCACAGGGTCAGCATGTAAAAAGGACTTGGGCCTTTTGCTCCTCCAAAAAATTTTAACAGCCCTCAACGTTCTTCTGGATTTTACTAGAGTCTGGCCTTTTATAATTGGTATAATTTCCTTCGGGATTAATAAAGCTCCATCTTATCTTATCTTATATTATAATTGGTCTGTCGTGCAACATTGAAAAAATTACATTTGCTACATTTGCTTCTCTTGTATATCAATGTACAAGGTACGTGACAGATGCCATTGTATCCGCAATGTGCCACACCTCTTCACCGTGGACAGGAGTTTGGCACAATAGATCAGTGGGAATAATTTAATGCGGTCAAGTCAGGTCATCGTAAGCCTGCCACGTCTTTTGTTGACCTGCAGGCACATTGAATCACCACACTGCAGACGGCGCTGGTTATTTTCCAGTGTCTCTGGTGTAGTTTTTGATGCAACCCCAGCCCCGCTGAATGAATGGATTAACTCACCTCACACCCTGTGCTTGTATCTGATTTGTCTCTCACCAGCAGACGCCTCCACCGCGGATCCTGTAGAGCGTTCTCCCATCAACTCGCTGCCGTCGCGCCTCACCGGACGCCACTTTCTGGACATGATGCGCGGTGGCGGCCGCACGGACTGCGTGGTCTGCGGCCAACACAAGCGCAAAAAAAACGTAAAGGACGAGCGAGAGGAAGAACGCGCGACGGGGAAGAGGGCGAGGCTGGAAGAGGAGTCCGGGGACGTTCGAGTGGAGGAAACGGAAGAGGTTGACAAGCAGCCGGAGGAGAAGGAGGAGGAAGAGAAGGAGGAGAAGCGGTGTAACGAGGAAGAGGGTGCGATGAAAGAGGACGAGCGGGGAGAGGCGAGCGGTCCGGCGCAGGAGACGGCTTGTTGTGCCGAGCAGCAGACGGCCTACTGCTGCAAGACGTGCGCGGGCCGGCCGGCCCTGTGTCCTGTGCCCTGCTTCGAGCTCTACCACACCAGGCTCCTGTACCGCTTCGCCGCCCAGCTGTACACTGCAGTGGAACACAGACAGCCGTGCCCCCAACCAAACACTGCCAGCCCTTTGCTGCCGCCGCCACAGACACACGCGGACAAGGCAAACTCTGGAGAACACAAGGCTGGTGAACTACAGGGCTGGTGAACTACAGGGCTTGTGTGTGTGTGTGTGTGTGTGTGTGTGTGTGTGTGTGTGTGTGTGTGTGTGTGTGTGTGTGTGTGTGTGTGTGTGTGTGTGTGTGTGTGTGTGTGTGTGTGTGTGTGTGTGTGTGTGTGTGTGTGTGTGTGTGTGTGTGTGTGTGTGTGAACTGAATTAACCTGACACTTTTTATTCAAAATATTCAGGCTGCATATTTAATTCCGTCGTTCTGAGTTCTGTTCCCTGTGGCCCCTTTTGTTTTCTTATATTTTCTTTACTTGAGTCCTTAGAAGCCGGGAACCAGGAAGATTGGCTTTGTCGCTTGTGCCTTGCTGTGTGTCCGGATGCAAACTGATCTTAGTATCTTTAGCTTCTTGTCCACGGGCATTCCAACAATTTTGTTGGTCTCATAAGGTTAGGTTTCTTTTTAAATCCACTAAAATGTGTTGGGTTTCTTATTGTGGAAATTGTTGTACGCCGGTGCATCTCTCTTTGGGGTTTACTGGGCAGTGGGGTTTAAGTGCAGATTATAAACCAAGCCAGGTTCTGTCCGGGAAGATGATGGGTGTCCTAAGACGAAACAAAGAAGGAAAGGATTTCTGCATGGAGTAGAGCTCTAACACACGTGCACACACACACATGCCAACCTTACCTCTGCACAGATGTTTTTAGAGATCACAAAGAGAACGACTTGTCTTGTATGCACGCCATTGGGCCGTAGGTATCCTCTCATCTATGTGAGAGGATATGTGTGCTTTTTTTTTGTTATAGTTGATGGATTTCAAGAGGGAGAAATGACAAATACTGCTCATCACAGTTATTGTTCCTGTGTTACTTCCTTCATGGAGATAGATGACATCCTGGGATGTCGGCTCAATCCATACAGAATACCTCAACGTTGAGCTTGCTTTCTCATTGTTGTGTTCCTCCCATGCTGCCATTATTATCCTCTTAATTTTGTACGGTAGGACGTGTCTGTTTAAAATAAATGACAACCGCTTTACCTTGAGATTGTCTTGATCTGATGTCAGTTTAAAGTTTGCACATGTCAATTGGTCGTTTTATATTATTGGTTTCACAAGGGTGATTACAAGATAGTCAAGTCAGTGTTTCATTGTCACATGTTCTTCATAACACGGGGCTATTCAGAACAGTGAAATTCTTGTGACATGGCAGGTGACAGTATGCAAAATAGTAAAAAAAAAGTAAAATATAAAATGGCAAGATAACAGCAAGAAGAGAGATATTTTATTTATATATATATATATATATAATATAATCAAAAGCCGGAAAGAACAGTCACCTCGCCCGGACAAGGGAAACCGGGGCACCCTTCTGGAGCCAGACCTGGGAGGGGAGCTCGTCGGCGAGCGTCTGGTGGCCGGGCCTGGATCCACGGGGCCCGGCCGGGCCAAGCCCTAAAAGACAACATGGAGTCACCTCCCTGTGGGCTCACCACCTGCAGGGAGAGTCATTGGGGTCGGGTGCATTGTATACCGGGCGGTAGGCAAAAGCGGGGTCCTGGGCGTGCGGATCCCTGTCATCGCCGACTGGTTCTAGGGATGTGGAACGTCACCTCACTGGCGGGGAAGGCGCCGGAGCTGATGCGGGAGGTGGAGCGGTACCAACTAGATATGGTTGGGCTCACCTCCACGCACAGCACCGGTTCTGGAACCAAACTCCTCTGCATCGAAAGGAGTCAGCTGAGGTGGTTCGGGCATCTGATTAGGATGCCCCCCGGGCGCCTCCCTTTGGAGGTTTTCCGGGCACGTCCAACTGGGAGGAGACCCCGGGGCAGACCCAGAACTCGTCTGGCCTGGGAACGCCTCGGGACCCCCCAGGAGGAACTAGAGTGTGGCTGGGGAGAAGGAAGCCTGGGGGGCCCTGCTTAGCCGGCTGCCACCGCGACCCGACCCCGGATAAGCGGACGAAAATGGATAGATGGATGGATAATCAAAAGCATACTGTACACATTGCATCATCACCAATGCGGTTCCACAGGAAAGGCCTTGCCACCCCAGTTGCCACCCTATTTGTAGGTGATTAAAATAATAAATTGGTTTTGAAACTTCATGAGAGTTTGTGATATGTCTCAGTATTTGGTGTTAACTTCTTAATTCACAGTTAGAATTCACTTTGCCCCCAGTCCATCCATCTATCCATTCTCTTCCGCTTATCCGGGGCCGGGTCGCGGTGGCAGCCGGCTAAGCAGGGCCCCCCAGGCTTCCTTCTCCCCAGCCACACTCTTAGTTCCTCCTGGGGGATCCCGAGGCGTTCCCAGGCCAGATGAGATATATAATCCCTCCAGCAGGTTCTGGGTCTGCCCCGGCGTCTCCTCCCAGTCGGACGTGCCCGGACAACGTCTAAAGGGAGGAGCCCAAACCACCTCAGCTGACTCCTTTTGACCCTGAATCCGAGATCCTCATTCAGAGAAAATGGCTGGGCGATCTGGGAAAAAATATAATCACGATTTTATTTCCCATATTGATCGATTTTTTTATTTTTTATTTTCTTTCGATTGTTTTATAATATATAATTTGATAATACTGCCAGTTTTAAGAGTATCCTGATTATGACAAATGAAGACACCAGAGGGTTCATTAGTTTAACTTTAGAACAGTTTATTAACAATGTCAATATTAAACACTGCAAACATGCTGTAATAGCCTTAATAAAACGCACCTTTCAAATTATTTAAATGTAAATAAAACTGAAAGCTGGGCAGCAAACATCATGTTTTTCGAGGTAGACAAAAATAGTAAAACAAGTGGCTCAAATGCCCTGTGCAACTTTAAGATAAAATAAAGTACAAAATATGAATTATTAAGTGGTTAAATCAGAGGTGGGGAACTACGGCCCATGGGCCACATACGGCCCGTTGCATTGTTTAATCCGGCATTTACATTAACAACAGTCCGATAATAGAACTCAACTTAACAAATTCATAGTGTGGTGTCTCGGTGCTAGAGCAGCTAGAGTTCTCGGTTGT
Source organism: Coryphaenoides rupestris (assembly GCA_002895965.2). Lineage (NCBI taxonomy): Eukaryota > Metazoa > Chordata > Actinopteri > Gadiformes > Macrouridae > Coryphaenoides > Coryphaenoides rupestris. The sequence goes on from PIJE02001308.1 coordinate 66,759, forward strand.
CAGTTCTGCGGTCGTGTGTTCAAGTCCTGCTTGGAGCGTGACTGGTGGGATTTGAACCCAGGACTGAAGGTAAGAACTCTCTCCGCTGTGCCACCGAGACAGCACCGTATGAAGTGTTACTTTTAAGTCAATGCCCTAACACTAACCCTAAGTCCTGTTAATTGTGTTGTCATGTCCTGATGGTGTAGTGGAGAGAGTGCGTTGTTATCAACTCCAAGGTCATGTGTTCAAGTCACAGTGGAAATCTCTTGTCCTTCTCCAACTTAACAATGCAGCATGAGTGTAATGTCAAATGCCACCTCCGACCGCTTCATAGTGTGGTGTCTTGGTGGCACAGCAGAGAGAGCTGTTACCTGCAGTCCTGGGTTCAAATCCCATGGAAAGCTGTCTCTTATGTCCAAGTCCCATGAACGGTAAAGTTAAATACGCCCGGAGACCATGCCCAAGTAGGCGTCTTGGTAGTGCTGCGGTCTGTGCTGGAGATAAGCACTCAGGTTTGAATCAGTGCCCATATGGTCACCAAGAAGTGACTGCCAGCAGAGCCCCCCGCTGGGGGGGGTGTTACACCTAAAGGGCTCTCACTGAGAGTTTGTGATTTTTTTATTTTATATAGTAATTAAAAGCATAAATCATTCAAAGTGACTTGACTTTCTTAAAGTAGTTGGTTCCTTCCCCCCCCCCCCCCCCCCCCCCCAATTTATCCCTGTTAATTAATTTTATTAATTTACCCCTCCCCCCACTCCCCTAGGCAAATAAAACACGAGCATAAAGAAAAGTTTCGAGAGAATAGGAGAGAATGAACAAAATATAGCCCTGTATATACAGTATAGCACCTCCAAGTCTGAGGCTTTCCACCCATGGTTCTCTGCCGGAAAACGGTGGAGTGTTCCCTCCGGGTTGGGAGTGAGTTGCTGCCTCAAGCGAAGGAGTTCAAGTATCTCGGGGTCTTGTTCACGAGTGAGGGCAAAATGGAGCGGGAGATGGACAGACGGATTGGTGCAGCGTCTGCAGTGATGCGGGCGCTGTACCGGTCCGTTGTGGTGAAGAGGGAGCTGAGCCGGAAGGCGAAGCTTTCGATTTACTGGTCCATCTACGTTCCAACCCTCACCTATGGTCACGAGCTTTGGGTAGTGACCGAAAGAATGAGATTGTGGATACAAGCGGCCGAAATGAGTTTCTTCCGCAGGGCGGCTGGGCTCAGCCTTAGAGATAGGGTGAGGAGCTCAGACATCTGGAGGGAGCTCGGAGTAGAGCCGCTGCTCCTCCACGTCGAAAGGAGTCAGCTGAGGTGGCTCGGGCATCTGATTAGGATGCCCCCCGGGCGCCTCCCTTTGGAGGTTTTCCGGGCACGTCCAACTGGGAGGAGACCCCGGGGCAGACCCAAAACTCGCTGGAGGGATTACATATCTCGTCTGGCCTGGGAACGCCTCGGGACCCCCAGGAGGAACTAGAGAGTGTGGCTGGGGAGAAGGAAGCCTGGGGGGCCCTGCTTAGCCGGCTGCCACCGCGACCCGACCCCGGATAAGCGGACGAAAATGGATGGATGGATGGATGGATATACAGTATATATATATATATACACACACACACACCTTTAAGGTACAGTGTCGTAATTACTTCAAGGAAAATTGTAAACTGATATGAGCTCCATCTATCTTTGTTATTTCATATTGTAGCGGCCAGGGGGGCCACCATACAGCCGCGGCGATGACGTAGGAGGCCCCGAGGGATTATGGGAAAGTTAATGTGTGTCACGAGGGGGTTATAAAAGAGGGTGTTGCCATGCGGTTGAGTGGTTCAGGCAGTTCTAGTGATTCAAGTGTTTTTTGGTTCAATAAAAGGTTGACTATATTCCGCGTCCGCCTCCTCTCTTCAGCTCCTCCGTGGGGTTCGCTACAATATTACATCGAACGTGAACTTCAATATAATTCTAGTGTGTTTGCAATTCCTCATGCGAGTGCTTCGACAAACACTGGAGAAACAAGATTATAATTATATTTTCTGTTACTTGCAGGATAAATACATACATGTGTTATTTACTGCGTTAATAAAGGCCTTCCTACGGTAAGGGCTGAACATAATGAGAATTGAACACGTTAATTAGAAACTAACTTATCTGCAACTTATCCACACTTCAGTTAGTAACATCTCTTATGCATTACACCTCAAGCATTCGCCCCACCAACGTTAAAACATCAGATTTTCAGATACAAATGATTTCAGGTGCTTCAATAGGTCGCTCTCCCGTCTTGGTCGACATGTAGACGCTGACGCTCGTTTCCAAACCAGTTCCATATCATAGACTTCGTGAAGCGCTTTTTGTCGATAATTTGGTCACTTAGTAACTGTCGTTCCTCACGTGTCTCAGTCTGTTGTCCTTTCTTAAACAACGCCTCGTGCCGTGGTATAAATGGGCGTGTCGAGCCAAAACACTGCAGACTGATTGGCTGTTGTCGCGTTTATTTCCGGTGCGTCATGACGCTGCTGTCAGATCTATCCAGATCGAAAAAAATCGCGAAGGCTGATAGATCGAGATCGACAAAAAATGTATATCGATTAATCGCCCAGCCCCACTGCACAGTCAGGTGTTAGCTGATCAGTTGTGGACCCATTTCCTATGGAACTACTTACCTTTGTCAAGACAAAGTGTGAAGGACACAGAGAACCCCACCTTGGGCACGGTGGTGTCATCGACGGGAGGCTACCTCGACCTAACCCGTCACTAGGCAACACCCGATTGTACACTTTTTATATGCACACACCATCCGCAACATTATTGCATCAGATGCCCAGCTATTGATGCATCTGATGCATTTCTCGAAATACTTTTTTCACTTCATTGCAGTAAATACAAATTCATCAGATTTCAGTGGGTCAGATTTTTGCAGAAATGTGCCATAGCTTTATATACACGTAATATATATATATATATATATATGCTACAAATGAAAAATGTAAACAATTTTACAATGTTTTATTCATTTACAGTAAATACAAGTCTTCATTTTCTTTTGAGTTATTACAATAAATCCAACAACAAATGTTCAGAATGCCTGTGCATTAGCCCTTGCCAAAATGTGCAAATTGCATCTGCCACAATATAATGATCCCATAACTAATGCATAAACACAGGTAAGAGATACACACAAATCAGAACAGTCACACTGCTGGCACATGGACTGCAACACATGATGAGATAAGGGATGATTACTATATTGGGCCAAACTACTGCTATGGGCTGTGGTTACCTTTTCAACTGCCCTCTTCGCTGTTATTTGGTTTCAATATAGGCAACTTCAAGTTAAAAAGGCGTTTATTATTTGGCAGCTGGTTAATCAGTTCCTCTGTAGTGTTGAAAATAAATACTATTTTGTGTATTTATGTTGCTTGCCTGCCAGAACCATAAACACCTTTTGTTGCACTCTTCTCAGTAGCGGTTGTTGAAAGAGAAATCGGTTGAACTTGCTTTGTGGTTGTATGTTGTTTAGTTTAATCTTTGCCTCACCCTAACTAAATGCTATTAAAAATGTATTTTCATAATAATAATAAAATAAATCAGTGAACACTTGAAAGTGCAAGTGAAGCAGCAGGACCAAACTGCTATTAGTCTCAACTCAACATTTCTTAGAAACCTTCCCTTGGTAAAAAGATATGAGTTTGATATGTGGATGTCGGAAAGCAGTTTGGGCATTGACAGAAAGTTTTCCTGAGAAATAATAAGTGGGTCCTCTTATGCATGAAAATCTGCAATATTGTGCATAATGGAAAACAAGAGTTCACAATGGTCAGATATTAGTCAGGACTGAATAAAGTACCTGTTCCTTCATGATTAGATGCACATTTATATTAGAGGAACACTTTTAACCAAACATTGAGTCTTAAAGAGTCCAGTAACTTTTCCATCCCTTCTCATAATGCTCCTCATATATATACAAAAAATAAATCATTTAAAAACACAAAATATGGTAAAAGAACAAACAAAAATAACAGCCATACAGTCATAGCCGAGTGAATGCATCGCCAAAGCAGAGACGCTGAACGTTTTTATGAATCAGGGCACTTGTGAAACTGCGAGCTGTGAGACCACGTCATCAGGAGGACAGGGGAGCGGGCACCCGGCTAGTGTCGGGCGTGGCGAGGGGCGGCTCAGGTTCCAGGTCAAAGCTGATGTTGACGAAGGATGCTGGCGGCTGCTCCATGGCCGGGCGGTGGGAGAGCGGGAGGTTGTCCTCGCCCCCCTCCTCCACATGCTGCTGATTGAATTGCAGCTCCGCCTCTGTGGAGAGGCGGTTCTCCTCCTCCTCCTCCTCCTCCTGTGCAGGAAGATGGCAGAGACAAAAAAACATGCTAGGAGACATTGTGTTCGGAGCAAGTCATTAGAGTAAGTACAATGTGAGATGCAGTGCACAAGTCTGTCATTTCTGAGGGAGGAAAAAAAACAACTTTAATTTGCCATTTACAGTTGTGTGTATAATCGTACCTCTTTCTTTATGCGGTAGTACTCATCAATGGCATAACTGGTATTTGGGCGTGGTTATTCCGAAAAGAGAAGCCATTTTTTCACCCATGTAGTCACATACTGCAGAAGGTAAATAGAACGACATTTGTTGGTTGTTGGTTTCATCCCAGAACCATATGGGCCGCTGGGTCTCAGCAGCGACTGCAGCCATATTTGGAATGCTGAGCTCAAACCATGGGCATAAACAACAGGTGAAGTGACACAAGAAGTGGATTTTAAAGTTTGTTTCACAGCGTTTTATGATAAGGAAGGCAAGGATTGTATTATTGTGAGCATTTCCTAGGTTCGATTTAGAATTTACGTTTATATTTTGTTGACATTTCTTAAATGTTAAAGTCGCTGTGCCATACACCAACTGTTATATTTATTTGTGAGGCTCTGCATCAAGAGAAAATAAAAATTATAAAAGATGGGAATGAGATGTGATTCTCATTTTTCCTGAATTGTGGGCCCTTACAGTAACTCTATTCAAACCATGTTGAACAAGCCAACCTGTGATGTATTATATGTGATGTATTATATTATAATGATGTATTATAAACAGATTGGCTGAAAGCTTTAGGATCAGACTTCCTGCTCACCTGAAATGGTTGAGGTAGCAGCTCTCCACATGTGGAACCAGAAATATGGGCCCCAGGTCAGTTTGGACTAAAACACACCAGAACCACAACAAGCCATAGACATGTATAAACCAGCATTGGAAATTACATTAAAACTGCCATGACTGTAGACTCTCACATGAATCTCATTGAGAAAACATCCACATAAGAACTATATTCATGAACCCATAACACATTATTTTTCAGCAAAAACATCACAATAACATTGTCCCAACATTTATGAAAACCACAACATAACCTAGGCCTATATGAAATTCACTGATGCCTCTGCAAATTGCCTTGCTTGTTTGCTTTCACTTTTTGGTGTCACATCCCATGTTCAGATTGTGGAGGTTGGAGGTGCGTATTCGACATAAACTCCTTTATGCAATCTGCTGTGGATTATGTTTACAAGGTAACCTCTTCTCTGTGTAGCAATGGGTATCCTTCATCTGGTTAGCATCATCTGCCTTCAATGGGACACCTTTAATGACTCAGAAGTGAACCCGAACCTGTGATTAAAGACACAAACCAGTGTGGAGGTCACCTTACCGGGTCCACAGTCACAACATCCTTCTTCATGGGCGTCTCCTCGTCCTCCTCTTCGTCAGTGCTGTACTCCTCCATGGTCTCTCCACTGGCAAAGTAGATGGTTCTCCTAGGCACTCTCACCCTGCCTTCTTCACTGCCAGGCTCCCCCATCTGTACACTCTCGAAGTAGTTAGCAGCCCCTGAAGTCTTAAAAGGAGGAGAGGAAATCATTGTAGTCACAGATGCGATTTGCTCTTGTCACAACCATCGTCATTAGAAACATCCCTTTGGGACATGACCAATTTATCACAGTATTAAAACATTAAGCACTACCGCAGAACAGAATGAAACATGTGTAGACCAGAGAAAGAGTTTGACTTGTGTTGTTTTGTATTCCTTAGTTATGTTGTGTTTTGTAAGCCAGTAAAACTGCGTCCAACATACCACCACTGGCGCAACAGTCGTCTATATACACTTATACACTCATGTATTAATACAAATATGTGCCAGTTAGTTAAAAATGGCAAAACTACGTTGAATAAAACACGGTGATACGCTGCTGGGTTGACATCAGCTTAAGGACAGCTGAAATACAAGACAATGAACACTGAGCAATATCATGTGCAATATTACCTCTCAACATCATGTGCACTTTCCTCAGTATTACGTGCAATATTAATATTACTGCCCAACATCATGTGCAATACTCTCTATCATGTGCTATATTATTATTATTATTAATATCATGTTATCTCTAAATATTACCTGTAATACTACCTCTCATCTCCTCTCATCATCGTGTGCAATATTCTTAATGTTATGTGCAATACCTCTCCTACATTACCTTTCAACATTATGTGCAATATTCTTAATGTTCTCTATCATGTGCAATACATCCCCTAACCATTATTATTATCACTGTATTACACTTCAATTGTATGTAAAATTGTGTTTGCCGTCTGAATACCTTATCTTGCCTATATATTTTTATATTTTGACTGTACATTTGTAAATCTGTTATACTATTAACTATTAAGTGCATGTGTTTAACCAGACCAAGGCCACACGGTGCGTGTTAACTGTAGACACACAGGATCAAATCTGTTACTTTATTTTTATTATTCTGTTGATTTCTCTATTGTTTTATTGTACTGTATTGCTATGCAACCTGGCACAAGAGTTTCCTTCGGGATTAATAAAGTTCCATCTTATCTTATCTTATCTTATCTTATCTTATGAGCTAATAATGCTAAGGAAGTAATTTTTTTCCCCACTTGGCTTTTTAAACGAAGACAAGTGTAGCAGCAGTGAGATGAAGAAAGGTACGCGGATAGTCAGACGTGGCGTCGTGGGGCTCTCACCTTCTCCTCAGAGTCCATAGTCTGGCCGAGCGAGACGCCCACATTAGTGAGATAGAGCGACACGTCCGCCATCACGCCGGAGACTCACTCCACCATGAAGTAGTGAACACCAAACACACGACCACTTCCTGCCGCCTGCTACCGTGTCAAAATAAAGGTACCCGAGTACCAAAATAAAAGTGAAAATAAGATATAAGATCAGATCAGATAGATAGTAAGTTGTCCGAGACACACGAAGTCTTGTTACATAACTTTACTTACTTGTGCAGTTTATGGATCTGAATGATTATTATTCATTACTATTACTGTTCATTTACTAGTCAACAGTGCATATTGTTGTCACATCGTCATCTCTTTTTCAATTCAATTAAATTAAATTCAATTTAAAGAGCTTTATTGGCATGGGAAACTGTCGATTTAGAAATGTACAATTGTAGATATTCTAGAACAAAGAAATGTGTACACAAATCTGCAATATTGCAATCAAATGTATAAATATGATTTTATAAAATATATATATAATACAAAAAATACAAAAAATACAAAAAATACAAAAAATACAAAAATACAAAAAATAAAATACAATAAACTATAAAAATACAAATGGAAAAGAAAGAGAAGAGAAAATAAGTATATATATATACAAAAATAAGATAATAATAATAATAATAATATAATAATAATAATAATAACAATTCTCTGTCAATATGTTCACGTGAAGAGCATACAAAGTAGAGAAAGGGAGAGGGAAATAAAATATACACGGGAAAGTACTGTACCGTGTTCTGTCCACCAGGGGGTGCTGTGTGACGTAATCGCTTCCCTGTTCCTGCCACCTCGCGGCTCCAGGGGCCGGCTGCTGTGGCTCCGTACTGCCCGAATATACCTGCGCTCCAACATGACAGCACGGAAGTCTGGCTCTCGGCTGGAGACGGAGATAGAGAGATGCCGCTCGGAGTGCCAGTGGGACAAAATACCGGAGTTGGTTCGACAGCTGTCGGCAAAATTAATCTCAAACGGTAAGCCGTGGCGAACCTGACGTTAGCCTTAGTTCGCTCATTGATTCGTCGTGCGGCCTTCGAGGTTGTCGTCATCCTCGGTGTTTCCTAGCCGCGCCAGCCGCGTCCCGAGGGGGCGGGGGGGCTATGCCATCACCTCTGCAGAGAGAGCCACAATGACTATTTGACAACAGCCTTGTCAACCCTAAGAAGGCTTTCTTAATTCTGCGATCAGATGACCCATCTAATCGGACACATAGTCAAAATTAGTTAAAGTTATGAAAACTTTTGAGGACCTTTTTATATGCGAAAAGAGGGACGATGCGATATGCTAGCTGTCAAACCGGTGTCCCCGGAGGCTAGGCATGCTTGGAGAACAGTGAGTCGTTGCTGTTTGACTTGTTTAATCACATTTTGATGCTGTTACCAATTGGAAAATATGACATAATACATTATTTATATATTTTTACTTTACTCAAGCGTACATCACGTCTGGTTTGTTGTTTTTCTCCTTGTTTTTACTTACTCAAGGACTTGTGCTATGAGCAGTGATATGAGAACACTGCTTGCATCAAACATTTTCTCCCCAAATTCTGCATTTGTCTGAATAAAGTAGGGACAGTAATCATACGAGTTGTACATTAGCCGGGGCAATGGGTTGTTTATTGCAAGAATTTTAGATCGACAAACTGAAATCTGTCAGTATTATTTTGTATTTTTTAAACGAAACACGACAGCCCTCACCACATCTACATACAGCCCTGTCAATATCTGACAAGGATTTAAGCATAATCCCATGAAGTATTTGAGTGAACAACTGATGTTGTTCACAAATAAATACTTCATGGGATTATGCTTGAATCTGTAACATACTGTATGTGCAATGGGTCTCACAGCTCAGCTTTACTAACAGGATTACTGGTTAAGTCTGGGGCGATATGGAAAATAAATAAATGGCAGGATAATCATAAGAAGCCTACACAACATGAATGCACCACCAATATCTGGTTGGTTGACAATTATACATTTAATGTGCTTATGATATGGCTGAATGAAGACAAACATGCTGACTGTGTGTCACAGATGACATGGGCGAGCTCCTTCTGGCCGAATGTAAGCTCCAGACATATCTGAAAGAGAACCCCATCAAGCAAGGGGCCAGCCCCAGGGGCCCCCGGCCCAAACTGGTGGAGGTCAGGAAACACCTGACTGCGGCCCTGGATAGAGGCAACCTCAAGGTGAGCATGCAGGTTCTGGATGTCAAGCTGGATTTCTGCTCCTTCATCTGGCTAAGAAATTGGTGCTGGAAGTTGTAGGCCTGGTAGTAGTGTCATATCTGCATTACTGGTAGTCTTCTTGAGGCTGTTTGGATTCCCTTATTTTGGATGTGACTGAAGTCGTTCCAAAAAGACCCAACAATCCGATTGTACACCTGTCTAAGGTTTCTTTCCCCCTCTCTTTCCTTCTATTTTTCCTTCTCACCTGCCACTCACTTTAGTCTGACTACCTGCAGGAGGCCAGCTTGCTGATGGCTAAACTCTGCTATGTGGAGGGAGAGTACAGAGATGCCTTAGGTAACGCGGACGCTCATTGATTGGGCCAAATGTAGCCCTCATTGGTGCACCCAGTGCTCTGTTAACGTCTGCTTTGGTGTGTTGACAGGGCACTATGGCCGGGTGAGCTTGGATGAGCTGCAGCTGGCCGGAGCTCCTGTCTACAGGCTGTCCATAATCGCAGAATCCTACGCTACTAAAGGTACAGCGTTTGTATACAGTTGGTATACAAACGTCATGATATAAAAATGTATGTATAATACTGACAATAAATACTCATTAATTGTTAGTTTTGCTCATTATGAATGACATTCAGGCCCATGCGGTGGACTGCTGTTTGAGCATAATTATATGAATGATAAATTATTCTAAATTATTCTAATTAAAATAGCTGCGTAGGAAGCAAAATACAGTATGTGACGTCGCACTGCATATCCTAGTCTCACAAATCAGACTTTAGATTAGTTGCTCGAAGCAGGGATCTGCGGTACTGCTGTAACGTAGTAGGACTGCAAGATCCCAGATCACACTGCATATTACTTGCCTCACCTATTACCTTAACTATTTTACTCTTTGCTTGTGCTTAATCTATTTCCATGTATCAGGGTTGTGTCTGGAGAAGGTCCCGTCAGCCTCTCCTTTGATGTCCAATAACAACACGGGGTCGCCGGCATTGTCCAATAGGACGGCAAGTGAGCGGGACCAGGAAATAATCACCTGCTACGAGAAGTCAGGCGACATCGCACTGCTCTATCTGCAGGAGGTCGAGAAGGTGTGTGTGTGTGTGTGTGTGTGTGTGTGTGTGTGTGTGTGTGGTGTGTGTGTGTGTGTTGACCTTTAACCTTTAACCTAACTTGTCAGCCATTTGCTGCCTTGTGTCCCCAGGCGTTGTCAGCAGGAATTCAGAACCGCAGCCCCAAGCCAGGCCCTGTGGCTCAGGACCAGGAGCTGGGCTACTTCCTGGAAACAGGCCTGCAGAGGGCCCACGTCATCCACTTTAAAAATGGGTGAGAGAGAGTCCCTGTCTACTAAATGAGGCAATGTAGGAGTGGTGACAGGGAGGGCTTTCAGACACTCCAGTACAGAAATGCCATGTTACTCTTTCCACCATTGTATATTTGAGAGTTTACCTAACCTTTTGTTTCACTGCAAATAGTTTTTTACCCGTAAACTGTTTTTGTAAGTAGAAGAGTTAGACATTCAATACCTTAAATACACCAAACATTTATATGTGGAAAGTATGGATGTAAATAAAGTCAAGCAAACCATATAAACGTAAAAAAAATATTGTAATCAAAAATCATTTTTTAGTAATTTCTCCGTAATCTTATGAATACATTTAATATTATGTTGGGGTTGGTTGTTGTTTGGTGGGCCAAAAATACAAATAGAGTACATGAGTACTTGTTGCGCGTGTATTTGATTATTCAAGTTGTTTTGGTATTTTTTGTATCCCTGGTGGAACGTACCATAGTACAGGCCTTTTGTAACTCGTATCTCAATCTGCTGCCTGCTTCATGTTAACCCGGTGTCGTGTCCCCCTTGTGTGATGACTAAACCTGCTCCACAAGGTTCTGCACGTGTAAAGATGGAATGTAGGTACCACAGGGGACCTATACCCCCACCTGGCTGGGACACTAGACAGGAGGTGTAGTGGCACAGCACCCCGCAGTACACCCCCCCCCACAGAACCCAGAAGCTCCACCCTGCCTTGTTTTTAGACTGTGTGAGAGGAAAATGTGTCCGCTGTAGACGAACCAGCCCTGTAGCAGCCCTGTAGTGCACCTTTCCTAACACTGAAGAGCTTATTTTGTAGTTGTTTGTGACCTACAGTTGTGGTCAAAAGTTGACATACACTTGTAAAGAACATGTATGTCATGGCAGTCCAGAGTTTCCAATAATTTCTACAACACTTATTTTTCTGTGATAGTGATTGGAGCACATACTTCTTTGTCACAAAAAACATTCATGAAGTTTGGTTCTTTTTATGAATTTATTATGGGTCTACTGAAAATGTGACCAAATCTGCTGGGTCAAAAATATACATACAGCAATTCTAATATTTGGTTACATGTCCCTTGGCCATTTTCACCTACCTTTTGGTAGCCATCCACAAGCTTCTGGCAAGCTTCTGGTTGAATCTTTGACCACTCCTCTTGACAGAATCGGTTCAGTTCAGCTAAATTTGTTGGCTTTCTGACATGGACTTGTTTCTTCAGCACTGTGCACATGTTCTCGAGTAGAGAACATGTGCATCCCTAGCATCCCTTATAATAGAGTAGCATCCCTTATAATAGTAACACCTCAAAGGGTGTGTGTGTGTGTGTGTGTGTGTGTGTGTGTGTGTGTGTGTGTGTGTGTGTGTGTGTGTGTGTGTGTGTGTGTGTGTGTGTGTGTGTGTGTGTGTGTGTGTGTGTGTGTGTGTGTGTGTGTGTGTGTGTGTGTATAAAGTAAAATGATAATCATTTAATTCATTTTATTTGTGTTATTTGATGAGCACGATCTACCTCTTACTTTTCGTGGTTTTTTTAGGAACTTGACACGGGGAGTCGGCCGGTTCCGGGAGATCCTACGGGCCGTGGAGACGCGGACCACCCAGAACCTCCGCATGGTGAGGGATCGTGTGTGTTTGCAGTAGTATGACTTGCATGTGGTCTTACATTTCGGGCATTTGGCAGACGCTTTTATCCAACGCGACTTACAAAGAGTACATTTGTTGAAGGAGACAGCAATATATACATAAAGATAAGAATAAAGCTGCTTTTGAGCATTCATCGTTACGAGGCTAATAGAACGAGTTTCATAATTACTAGGTTGCCTGCATAATAGTTGGGATAAGAGTAGACATGCCATTCTGAGCACATTACCAACATCTAAGAACATACAATATGCTAAGCAATGCTAAGGACTGTTAATAATGCCAAGACGTACAATGCACAAGACGTGGTCTTTTGTTACTGTCCTTCATAGATGAGCGGTGTTACAAGAACCAAACCCTCTCAGTCCCCACCTATTGAGCTACTCCACTTTGCATGACATGCCCTTGTAATGCACAGTATTTGGTGAATGTGGATGGAGAATGTAGATAAACATAAAATTATACACTTCTATTATCTGTTGGCAAATATCCCCCCCTACTGGGGATTTATTTGTTTGGCAGGCAACGCTTGAGTTTGTTGATCCTAGGTTGTTTTTTTTCTTTATTTATATATGTATTTATATGTTTTACTTTCATCTCTGCATTATAACATCACCACATGGCAATGCTGCTGTACCATTTGTGTGTTTGTGGTGCTGTTAAATGTGTTGCATCATAGTTCAAATATTCCCCGATCTATCTGACCTCATAGTTTCACAGAGAAATAAGTGTGATATAGTAAGTACTGTTATTGCATGAGGGAATCCAACTGGGCTGTGTGTTTGTGTGTTTGTGTGTGTGCGTGTGTTTTCAGACCATAGCCAGGCAGCTAGCGGAGATCCTGCTGAGGGGGATGTGTGAACAGAGCTACTGGTCACCGATGGAAGACCCGCCCACTGTGTCCCCATTGGATGACCCGGCACAACAAGGACACACCCACAGCAACAAGACCTACAGCCTCAGCCGCCGCCCAAGAGTCTACTCTGGAGAAAAGTATGGCTTTGGAACGTTAAACTAACCATCATAGTAAAGGTCAACTTCATTTCACAAAAAGAACATTGGAGAACATTGTTTTCCTATAATCCCTTTCATTCCATTGTTTTCTAATTTTATTAACAGGTGTGTGTTATTAGCCGTTACACGCCATTTCAAAATTGTCACATGACCACCCTCTAGTGAACACTCACACCTGATGGTATAATATAGGCCATTTTAATGTATCCTTTCCTTGACATCTTTACCCTAATCATTGTGTTCTCTCTATCTCTCTCCATCTCCATTACACGTTATATTAATGTTTAACCCCACTGACTCCCAACCCCCATGGACAAGTGCATTACATTAACGCACATATTTTCCTAACAGTTTTTATTATTTATTTTTTAGATATGTTATATATATTTTTTGAATTGTTAGATTTTTTTTTAGAATGTGTGTTTTTATTCTGTTTAATGTTCAATGGCACCAATTGCCCAAAAGCACATTCCTTGTTTGCAAAAACTAAGGCAATAAATCTGTTTCTGATTCTGATCTCTCTCTGTCAGTCTGTTTTGTCCTCAGGAGAACACCGAGGAGGCCTTGCTGCTCCTCCTCATCAGTGAGTCCATGGTAAGACTGGAGGAAACCCTGCACAGACATGTGGTGCTGATCATTATGCTTCTAGCCCATACGAGTGTTAGAAAACCCTCTTTAAAGCTGCAATCACCATTTGTTCACTTGCCCTACTTTGTTTTGATGAAATTGTTCTCTTGATTGAGTCCCACGGCTCTTATGCATTCATGTGATTGCTGGCGAATGCTATTAGACCTGAATGCATGTGAACCGTGAGACTCAAGTGGGGTGAGCAAAAAATGCTGATTGCAGCTTTAAGTACAAAAAAATAATTGACATTGAAGATTAGCGGAGAACCCACAATCTCCATCCGTCATTTTCATTTCATGCATGTTGAACAGGATATTGGTGCATGACAAATTTTGGAAATGTGTGGTCCCACACTGGGCTATATGTACTATAAAAACCCCGATGAAACTTCTCCCGCAGGCCAACCGCGACGCCGTGCTGAGCAGGATCCCAGAACACAACAACGACCGCATCATCAGCCTCCAGTCTGCGTCAGTGGTCTACGACCTGCTGACCATCGCTCTGGGGAGGAGGGGCCAGTACGAGATGCTGTCAGAGGTACGCACGCACGCACGCACGCACACACACACACACACACACACAGGTACGTGCATACAGCTCTGTGTGTCTATTCACAATCGTTGCTCATGGTTTTTTACGTATCCACATATCATTCTCATACGTATCAAGCATTGACTTGGGGTTGTGCTGCGTGTCCGCTAGTGCCTGGAGCGAGCCATGAAGTTCGCCTTCGAGGAGTTCCACCTGTGGTACCAGCTGGCCCTGTCGCTGATGGCGGCGGGCAAGTCGGCGCGGGCCGTCAAGGTCCTGAAGGAGTGCATCCGCCTGAAGCCCGACGACCCCACCATCCCGCTGCTGGCGGTCAAGCTGTGCATCGGACCACTGCACTGGGTGAGGGGGACGCGCGTGGTCTGGCTCTTTGTCCATAGCTGGCGTTAGAGCGGGCCTTGCGGCTGACTGATGGCATCGCTAATTCACGGCTAGAAATAACACGTGTGAATGCTTCCCGCGGCGTATGGGAATTGGAGCGTGATCGCTTGCTTGGGGTTGATTTTTGACGGTCGGTGTGAACTAGCACGATCCATCTCGGACACCATCTGGATGCAAGACGCTATATCTCTCCTTCAACAAATGTACTCTTTGTAAGTCGCTTTGGATAAAAGCGTCTGCCAAATGCCCTAAATGTAAATGTAAATGTATATGGTTGTGTATTTGCAATAATGATCTAACACCTCCACAACGTACCAGATTAGAAGATGCCTAATGACTACGTTGGCCTCTAAGGTGACAATGACTTTGAAGTTCATGTGAAAAAGCCATAGATGTTCCTTTTTCCGTTGATCCTTACTAATGAACGAATTCCCCTGCTGCTCTCCTGCCTTCTCTTTTCCGTTCACCCCTGCCTCTCCCCTCCGTCGTCGTCTTGCTCCTCTCCCCGCTGGGGCTGGTTGCAGCTGGATGAAGGGGAGTGCTTTGCCAAGACGGTAGTGGACATGGGGGAGAAGGCCGCCGAGTTCAGGGCCAAGGGCTACCTGGCCATCGGCCTGGTGTACAGCCTCAAAGCCACCGATGGTGAGGCTACCGTCACGTCACGGCACATCGACAACGATCCCCATGTCGTGGCTTTAAAAGCCGGTTCTAATTTTCTTTTTGAATGTTTTCTGTATCTTTCTTGCATGCCTCTCTTCTCTCTCTCTCTCTCTTCTCTCTCTTCCCTCTCGCTCTCTCGCTCTCTCGCTCAGCATCACTGCGGGGCACACAGGAGGAGTACCAGAGAAAAGCATTGGGAGCGTTCCAGAGGTGTGTGGTGTTATACTCCTCATAGTCACTTGTTTTTCGGATTCTTTACACAGTCCCAGAGTAGTTCTACGTTGATGGATCCCCCTGAACGTCTGATCAGGCATTCTGAATAACACTGTTCTATGATGTTGTTATAGTAGATTGATTAATATTAGGGATGCACCGATACCACTTTTTTTCAGACCGAGTACAAGTACTTACATTTGGGTACTTGCCGATACCGAATACCGATACGAGTACTTAATAAAACCATTACAGTTCTAATGACTTTGAAAACATGTTATTTTTTGTCTGGGGTGGGGGGGTGCTCCGTTAATTTGCGGTTGATGGGGGCCGTAATTTGCGTTCTGATGGGGGGGGGGGGTGCTCCGTTAATTTGCGGTTCTGATGGGGGGGGGGTGCTCCGTTAATTTGGTGGGGACATGTCCCCAGCGTCCCCACTAAATTCTACGCCCATGCTCGGTACCATGCTCAGTTGCTATTAAACATCCATAAACGCCAACTCGGTTGCATCTCTTTATTTCAATATTCCTTGGCTAAGAATATTACAAGGTTAACGTTGCGTTGCCAAAGTGGTATCGGTGCGGTTGTATCAGAGTAGTTTAACGAGTACGAGTACGAGTACATGAGCACAGTATCGGACCGATACCGAATACTGGCATCGGTATCGGTGCATCCCTAATTAATATGTTTACTAATTTCTTCCTACCCTACTGTTGATTTGTCTGTCTGTCCGTCCGTCATGATGTCCAGAGCACAGAGCCTATCTCCTACCGATCACCTGGCTTCCTTCTACCTGGCGCTGCAGTTAGCTGTGTCCAGACAGGTAATCGCATCTCTTCATTTAGGGAATAATTAGTAGGGAATACACCAAAGCACAATGACCTTTCATTCAATGCCCCCCCCCCCCCCCTCCTCAGCGATAGGGTAGACTAGGGGGCGTGGAAGGCTTGGAATCCCCCGCCAGACCTCTGCAGGACTCTCCTTTTCACAAGCATTTCCAGCAAGCAATTATAGAGCTATCAGAGAGCGTTGTCCAAGGCTTTAAAATGTGGAGACAAATGCACACACGTACACATCTTAATTCGACCCGAGTAGATGAACGCATTCGAGGAGACGCCGCTACCCCCACATCTACCACTCAGTTTATTAATCCGTCTCCCCAGCCTCCTTACTCTAGTATCCCCCCTTTAGCATACATTTGTGTGTGTGTGTGCGCGCGTGTAGATCCCCGAGGCGCTGGGCTACGTGAGGCAGGCTCTGCAGCTGCAGGGCGATGATGTGCACTCCCTCCACCTGCTGGCGCTGCTGCTGTCCGCCCAGAAGCATTACCACGACGCCCTCAACATCATCGAGATGGCCCTGTCCGAGTACCCCGAGAACTTCAAGTGAGACACACACACACACACACACACACACACACACACACAGCATCAATACAATGTTGACGTCTTCAAAACATGCGTGCGTGCGTGTGTGTGTTACAGCCTCCTGTACACCAAGGTAAAGCTGGAGACTCTGTGCAGAGGACCGGAGGAAGCTCTCCTGACTTGTAAGCACATGTTGGAGATCTGGAAGAGCTTTTACAACCTCACCAACCCCAGGTACACACAGCATTTACGTCAGAAGCCATGTCCGTCACATTTCCCTAACTGTTCTGTTGAATGGCTCCATTCAAATGGAGTTGTCAAGAAACACTGTGTGTGTGTGTGTGTGTGTGTGTGTGTATGTGTGTGCGTGTGCGTGCCATCACAGTGACTCGGGACGTGGCAGCAGTCTGTTGGACAGGGCCATAGCAGACCGACGACAGCTCAACGCCATGACTCTGCCTGACTTAAGCGACCCAGACACCGGTACACACACACACACACGCGCTTACCTTGTGGCCCTGAGTCGGACACTTTGTCCTCAAGCTCGTGCTCCCCTGCAGTCAGATTCCATATTTCACGTTGTGTGTTCCTCATTCCATGCTCTCACGTAGGGATCCTAATTCAGACTTTTATTTTTCCTAACTGATATCCGATGCCTTGTTAACCGGTCATTAAGTAAAATAAATGCGCTCTAAAAAATGGACAGAAGTCTGTGAAGGAGTGCTGGCCCAAAGCATGCTTTCACATTTCAAGCTAATCGTTACGTTTCGGAAGGTATATTTGAATCGTTAAATGCCTAAACCTGTTCAAATCCAGCATTGTCCCAGTGTTGTCATGTGCCGACTGGCTATGTGAAGCCTGTGTGAACCTTTATTACAACTGTCAGCTACGAAAGCACTTGGTTTACGATGAGCATATAGCAGGCTAACAGGACATCGTTCATTTAAACTGCTCCCGGAGACAACATCTAGACAGCTCTGTCAGACTTGCCGTTTGTCAAAGTGGTACAATGAAGTAGCGAGTTTGGGGATCAGAATCATATCAGTTGAGAGGCAAACAGCAGCCTTTTGTGTGAAAGTGTGGATGTATACGGCGAGAAGACATAATAACAACAGAGCGCCTTAAGGTTACGTCATCACTGACAACCTCGTTGATTTGAAGGTAATGGCAATCTTAAAGGCAAAGTAACGTGAATGAATTTTAACCGTACTAAACTACAAATTAAAGTTATTGGAATGTTATGTTCGAATACAAAACAAATTAAGAATGCTTTGATTATTTTATACTTTGATTATTTAATTTTATTATTTTGGGGCTGCCCTTTATTAAACTGATGGTGTTGATCAGTCGATAATGTTATTGTCGGTTATGCGGTTTATTGTAAACATCCCTACTGTCAACCTGTTCATGACATGTGGGATTTTCCCCCAACTCAATACTGCCCCAAGTCGGTTGAAAGCCAATGATATTGGTTTCTCTCTCTCTCTTCTTCTGATCATTCATCCTATTTTATATTGTGTATTTGTTGTTCAATGTATTTCTTGAAGTCTCAGGTTCCTCCTCCTCTCAGTCCGGCTCTGAGCCGCTGTCCCCCAGCTACCCCTCCCCTTTCTCCTCCCCTTTCTCCTCCCCTTTCTCCTCCCCTTTCTCCTCCCCTTTCTCCTCTCCCCTCTCCTCCCCTGCCTCCCCAACGTCTCCCGCCTTCTTCACCATCTTCCCGCCTCCCCCCCCGGCCACCAGGCAGCCGTCCTTCCTGCCCTCTCCTCCTCCTCCGCCTCCTCCTCCCCCTCCCCTTCCCCCCTGCCGCTTCGTCCCCCCGCCCTCCAAGGTCAGAGGTCCGGCCTTTTGTGACCACGCTGCCCGGCACCAGCTCTCCATCGATAGTAATCCACCTCCCACCTCGGGCTGCCTTTCTCTAGGGGCACGGTGTGGAGTGTGCCAAGTGCGGGCACACACCACTGTGTGTGTGTGTGTGTGTGTGTGTGTGTGTGTGTGTGTGTGTGTGTGTGTGTGTGTGTGTGTGTGTGTGTGTGTGTGTGTGTGTGTGTGTGTGTGTGTGTGTGTGTTACAAGTTACAAATCATTTGAGTTAATGTTTCTTTAAAACTGCAGTAGGTAAGCTTTGAGAGTTGTAATGTGTGAGCTGATGAGATTTTGAGTGAATAATCAAATATGTGGCCCCTCCCTCTCTGCCCCCTCCCTCCGCTAGGTTTCTCTGTCATTGACAAGTGTTGCATTCACACACGGGCAAGATGGATTCCCTGAACCAATTACAGAAGAGATTACATGATTGGTCAGAACTGAGCTGGGAGGGGTCTAAAGTCAAAATGATCTCATACAGAGACCAGCAACAGATATTCTCAACACATATACTCACTGACCACCGACGGATGGCTATTTTTTATAAATTACACTCTAATTATAGCTCTTAAATTTTACCTACAGCACCTTTTAATTTACTATATATTTGAATGTATATAATGATAATTGTTAGATATTATGAGATATTATGAGTTTGTGTGTGTGCACCCACCCACTCACCCACCCATGCACGTGTGCTCAAGCTAACTGATTGAGCACGTGGAGTTGATGGAAATATTAACCGCATTAATGGAGACTTGCTATGCTTGGCGCTCACGACTAGCATGGCTGGCTCCCAGGACAGCTGGGCTCTGTTGCTTATGATGGAGACGGGCAGAAATGCTCTCGTCATCAAGTTTGGCCAAGGATACTGCAGACCCCCCCCCGCCCACACCCCACAGTAACACACCCACCCAAGGTGCCAAAGGTCCATTTGGTATCTTGTGACCAACACATGCACATCAATTATAAACCCGTTTTTAGTGTCCAGTGTTCCCAGCAGTTAAACCAACTGGTGATTTTATATTCCACTGTCTTTTTATGTCTTGTCTTGTCATTCATTAACGATCATGCTTTTGATTTTTCTTTTGGGTTTCTTTGTTTTTGAATATTTCTTTTAAGGCGGCTTTCTGGACTATAATGCTCTCGGTTTTCCCTCCATGTTTTATGTTTGTAAGTAGTCATCTAACATCTTTCTATCTATTCACCTGTCAACCCTTGCTTTACTGTGTGTAAGTAGTCATCTAACATCTCTCTGTCTACTCATCCGTCTATCCATGTCTTATGTTTTGTGAGTAGCCCTTTATAACGTCCCTCCATCTATTCATCTGTCTGTGCTTCCGCCCATCTGGGTCTCAAGCCCCCCGATATGCTGAAAATGAGATGGCCGATTTGCGATGGCATTGTGCCTCTATTGCCATCAGGTGCTCAGTTGACATAGTCAAACCATTCCCAGAACCACAAGCCAAAGATATATTAGTTTAGCTGCCATGACCAACACACACACATGCACACCTCAATTCAACATTAAATCATGATCAATATCAACATCTTTGTCAGTAGGTGTCTTTAAATTCAATATTGGATTCAATATGTAAGGCAAAGTTAGTCCGATATCAATTCATTTTGGTGGCAACAAGACGTGGCTCAAGTTAAACCCAGCTCACTGCCGGTACCACCTCCTCCAAGATGCCCATCTTCCTGTCCTCCAGGATGTGCGAGCATCAGGCTAGCAGCTAATGGCCGGTGGCTAACGGGCTTCTTAAAATACCTGGCAGGCTGTTTATCTTGCAGAGGGACGGGCTGCTGTACGCTGGCTTACGCGGCTTTGTGGCTGACTCATAAGCCGGCTACGCTACTACGCCAAGCGTTGCACCTAGCCGCGCTGTTCATTCTCTGCGGGCTAATCCCAAAGGGCAAAACGTGTGTGTGTGTGTGTGTGTGTGTGTGTGTGTGTGTGTGTGTGTGTGTGTGTGTGTGTGTGTGTGTGTGTGTGTGTGTGTGTGTGTGTGTGTGTGTGTGTGTGTGTGTGTGTGTGTGTGTGTGTGTGTGTGTGTGTGTGTGTGTGTGTGTGTCTGACACAACATTCTCTTTCCTCTCACACACTGCTTTAACCTTCACACCTTAAGGAAGTTCCACCCTTTGTCAAACTGACATCACTGGTTAGACCCAGTGTATTGTGCACGTCGTGTGGTTTGATTTTATGTAACACCGCATTCTCCTCTTGTGTGAAATAACCGTGTGTGTTTTTGTGTGTATTTGTTTGTTGACCGCAAGGCCCAGTGCTCACCAGCTCTCCAACTCCTATTTTTGATTGTATTATTCCTTCTTCTGGTCCTCCCTCGCGGCGCTCCGTCCCCAGGCTCGATCCACGCCACGTCCATCGCCGCCAGCCGCGTGGAGCAGGCCCTGTCCGAGGTAGCCTCCTCTCTGCAGAGCAGCGCTCCCAAGCAGGGCCCCCTGCACCCCTGGATGACCCTGGCCCAGATCTGGCTGCATGCAGGTGCACTAAGCTACACGCCGCACAGTCAACTCAACACTAATGCTAACACTCACAAGGACAAGGGCTTTATCCTTCTTGTGTTTCACCGGAGAAAGGTTTCTTATAAATGATCATGCTTACTAGCTAATCTGAGCCCAAAACAACACTTTCAAAAATCTGTGTTTAGCACACACGCAAACAATACTAATAAATTATCTTTGAAGTCTGTTATTATAAAAAAAAATGCAATAAAATACATGCCCATAACTGCGTAGCCCATGGGCCTTCTTAATCGATGAGCAGCCATCTTGGTTCTAAACCAGGGGGGTCAAACATGCGGCCCGCGAGGTTATCCAATCCAGCCCGGGAGGCATTTGATCAAATGGATTGATTTCTTTGTTATTAAGGTCTTCACTTTATCCATAATCACAAACGAAATGCTGTGGTTGTAGTACCTATAAATAACCACTAGGCTGCACAAGTCGCAATATGCGGTTTGACACCCCTGTTCTAAACGCTAGCCGGGCCGGGGGAACTGAATGTGACCCGTTACCCCAGCAACACCAGGCCTTTTACTTGACCCCGCCCCCCTCCGCGTGTCTCCCCGCCGCTAGCCGAGGTGTACGTGGGCATGTGCAAGCCGGCCGAGGCCACGGCTTGCACGCAGGAGGCGGCCAACCTCTTCCCCACCTCCCACAACGTGCTGTACATGCGCGGCCAGGTGGCCGAGCTGCGCGGCAACGTGGACGAGGCCAAGCGATGGTATGAGGAGGCGCTGTCCATCAGCCCCACGCACGTCAAGACCATGCAGCGGCTGGTGAGCGGCGCACAACACACACACACACACACACCACACACACACACACTAACACTACACACACACACAACACCACACACACTACCACCAACACATCACACACCACACAGAAAGAAGCTAGAAGAGAGAGGGGTGTGTCCTCCGTGTTAAATGCCCACTGCTCTTGTTACTCTCCTCCTTCGTGTCCCTCCTCTCTCTCTTGTCTCTCTGTTCTCTGTCTTCTGCTCTTTGTTTCTCTCGGTCTTTGTTTCTCTCTCTGTTTCTCTGTCTCTCTCTGTCTGTTCTCTCTGTTTTCTCTCTCTGTTTCTCTGTCTCTGTTTTCTGTGCCTCTCTCTCTCTGTTTCTCTGTCTCTGTTTCTCTCTCTCTGTCTCTGTTTCTCTTTCTCTGTTTCTCTGCTTCTCTGTCTCTTCTCTCTCTGTTTCTCTGTCTCTCTGTTTCTCTGTGTTTCTCTGTCTCTCTCTCTCTGTTTCTCTGTCTCCGTTTCTCTCTCTCTCTCTCCGTCTCTCTCTCTGTTTCTCTGTCTTCGTTTCTCTCTCTCTCTTCTCTCTCTGTCCTCTCTCTCTGTTCTCTCTCTCTCTGTTCCTCTGTCTCTCTCTCCTGTTTCTCTGTCTCTGTTCTCTGTTCTCTCTTCTCTGTCTCTCTTCTGTTCTCTGTTTCTCTGTTCTCTGTTTCTCTTTCCTCTGTGTTCAGGGTATGATTCTCCAGCAGCTCCAGCGCTACAGGTCTGTCAGAGAAGGTGGCTGAGAGATGCGGTTGCAAGTCCAACAGGTGTGTGTGTGTAGTGTGGTGCTGATGTGTGTGGGTGTGTGTGTGTGTGTGTGGTGTGTGTGTGTGTGTGTGTGTGTGTGTGTGTGTGTGTGTGTGTGTGTGTGTGTGTGTGTGTGTGTGTGTGTGTGTTGTGGTGTGTTCCTGATGTTTGGAAACAGGTTCTAACAATATAGCTTGCCACATGGTTCTGGTCATGAATGTGTTTTTCACACATGGTGGTCTGTTGCGTCTGTGTTTACCGGCAGGCCTTTTCCAAACCGACCAGTTCACTTTAACAAGGCATTTAATGCTAAAATTCTTTGGTTGGCTTTTTTGACATTTATATTAAACATTAAAGTATGAATGAAAGTATAAAACCATTCATCCTGTCACACAGTAACAATGGTGGGGGCCTTACATAAGAGGAACCGTAGCTTTCTTACATAATTAATAGTATATAGTGCGTGCGGTCCACGGCTCATGTTTGGCTTCTGCCTCCCCCACCGCAGCACGGCCACATGACGTGTGAACAGCCTGGGGGGAGGTGCTGGCAGGCGCGAGGGCAACGCGGCAGCCGCCACCGAGTGGCTTCCCTGGCCGCCCTGGGAGCTGGAGGCCAGCAAGCCACGTGCCTGCCCTTCACCATTCATTACCCAGGGCCCTATGAGAGAAACACCACACACTACACACAGCGCGCAGACATGCTACACGTACACACACACACACACGCACACACGCAACACTACACATGCCAGCTCAAACAAAGTGGGACGTCGTGACATACAGCAAACGTCTACACTACACTAAACTACACACACTACACACACACACACACACACACACACATAGAAACCACTCGACTGCCGGGCCTCCGGAAACACACAAATATGAAGCTTAAACACAACGACAATTGCAACGTGTTCATAACCCGGCTATGTCACCCCGCCTGGAGTGCAAAGCTTATATGTGCCAGTGCTGTTGCCATGCCAATACTGTTACCTATTCCCATTCTCTTAATTGCTGTCGTTCCAGATGATGTGCTCTGTCCCGAATGCATTGACCCTTTTGCATGCTAGTAACTGTCTGTGTGTGTTCATCCTTGTTTGTGCATTTACATCCGTGGTGTGTGTGTGTGT
The DNA here is from genome assembly GCA_002895965.2 of Coryphaenoides rupestris. Lineage (NCBI taxonomy): Eukaryota > Metazoa > Chordata > Actinopteri > Gadiformes > Macrouridae > Coryphaenoides > Coryphaenoides rupestris. The sequence continues at coordinate 90,811 of PIJE02001308.1, forward strand.
GTGTGCGCACGCACGCGCGTGCAGTATGCATGTTGACATTTTGCCTGTGTATATTTGTATGTACGTTACCGTTTGTGTGTACTGTACACGTGGACATATGCCTATGCGATTAACTCATTTTGTAGACTTCTATATGAGATGCAAAGTTAAGCACTGCTATCCCGACCCAGTCCGGTGTTCTCGTAGAAGAAAACCTACGGTATGCCTTTTTAAATACTTACTTGTTTCGCCCTCGCGCACACGTTCTTCGCACTACATACGTGTACCCGAGTCCCAAACATGTTGCTGTTCTAGGAAGACCTTTTGTCTTCCTGTAGTCGAGCCGGTTCTGAGAGCCCCCGATCCTGTCCTCCCTTGATGGCTGGAGGAAATAAGAGATGTGTACATTTATGTGAAAGCCAAAAAAAACCCCATGCTTAATCTGCACAGGCGACCAAGTCCCTGCTACCTACATCTCTTGGAGATATTTTAGAGCTATTAGTACTAATACTGCTTTCCAATAGCACTTTGTGTAAGCCAAGCTGTATAAATTATGAATCCAATCAGGGCGTTGTTTCCTGTTGTGTATAAATTCACCCAAAGTGACTGTCTTGCTTTAGTGCTCTGTGAGATGTTACATCCAGCCAAATAAATATTTTCTTTTTATATTTTAGTTTTTCTCGATTGTCTTCATAATGATGTACATTTTATTGTTCTGTGTGTACTATTCTGGTTATTCCTCTATTAGAAAGTAAATGTCTATTTTCTGGAGAATTACATTACCATGATCTGAAATTGCAGATGCTGGAGATTATTGTCTGTGATAAAGAACCTACATTTTGAAATTACTTGTTTTATTTTTGTGCGTATGTGTGTGTGCGTGCCAATAGTCTCGTGGCGTGGCTGGCGTGCACATAAGTCAGCCTGTAGCTTCATGTCATCACAGGATTAACTCAACCGGTGCACAAGTTGACACCCATTGTGCCTCAGTGTCAGGAATCCCTGCGCTTTGTCAGACACACACAGGGGCTCCTACCATGTGGTATCAGTAACCTGTCTGGACCTCCCCGTTGGTCAGTGACCTCCACACCCCCAGACTCCGATGGTCACCTCACAAACACCCTCATTCACTGGGCAAATGTTCCTTTTTTAGTGTTGAAACCTGCCCATGCATTGTACTCTTTTGCACATTCACTCAAGACATGACAACTTAGACAGTTGTCAATTTGTGAATAAATACTGCAACCATGTGTGTGGGGAGGGTGGCATGCTGGGTTATAGGACATTACAGGCAAGTGATAATTGAAGCAGTGACAGTCCAAGTTGTCCATTCTTTCTTTTCCAACCACACCCCCCAAAATTCATGTCATGAACATAGCTCCTCCCTTTCCTCATCCATCTGTTGCCTAGCAACACCTCATCTGAAAGTGTTTACTTTTGATAGTTGTATGGTCGCTGACCTGATCCATCAAGATAAACGCCAGACCATGCGAGTGTACATTCTGATGCTCATGGAACATGTCTAAAATGCAGAGTTTAAGCTAATGAACATTTCCCCAGGTAATGCAAGTGAATCAACAAAACAAACAAGACCAGTGCACTTGTGTTCATGGTGTTTTATTGGAAAAACAAAATGTAAAGACTAGCATGTACAACTTGGAATGCAGATCAACTGAACAGAACAGTCGGACTGGGCCGGGCTTCGCCGCACCCACACGTTCACAGGCATCCCCCCACACAGGCGCACGCACACTCACACGGACACTAGATAGAAACGCTGCAAAAGCACCGACCCTCACTAAACACAAGCAGACGACCCCCAAACGTCATGACACCCAGAGCAAGGTTTGAGAGAGAGCTGTGCAATATAGGGATGTTGTGTACTTTAGAAATCCCAGACGGTAAATTAGGGATGGCTCCGATGTCACCTGGGATTTACAATTATGTTATATAGCCCAAACGTAGGATGCATTTGGCCTACCGTCATGTTCCTTCAGGTTGTGGATTAAAGCAAAGTTTGAATGGATAAACAAAACGAATGAATCGGCCCATCTTCGCTCAGGAACCATGCACATTAAAAATGAATTATTAATGCAAGAGGCCGAAAACAAGATGCCTCTCAATAGAGGTATTTAGGCGTAGAATATTGTGACAATATTGTCCAGCTCTAGTGTGGGGAAGTAGAACTAGGCGTCATGTCCAGGAGACAAAGCCAAGGTACTACTTTAGTTTTTGGTTCACCATGCCATTCAGACGCATGATTTAGAATTATTTAGTTTTACCCATTTGACCGATCTTTGACCCGCTTGACGTCTCAAAAGTTGCTCCTGTATCATCACCTTCAAGTATTCCCGGTCCTCTCTTACAGTCTACCCACCCACCCCCAAAAAAAGGTAAACACATTAGAGTAAAGCAATTATTCAGACATGCCAAAAACACAATCTAAAATGTATATATATTTTTTTTTATTCTAATTTTTTCCTGGTAATTTTTTTTTCTTAAAAATATCTCTGTCGTCGCTTAGTTCTGTGTAGGTAAGCAAACTGCGAAATGTTCCACTGGTTCATTTGCAACCATCTACTCCCCCTGCAGAGCCTCAAACGTGCCCTTCCCCTCATCCTGCCACAATCTCTGCTCTCCCCCGTGAGGCCTGCCACTAGTCAACCCCCCCCCCCCCCCCCCTCCCCCTAGCTGGTCTCCCGATGCCAGGACCCGTTTTAAAGCTGCATGCATGAAGAAATAGGAAAAAAAGAAATCAGGAATAGAAGGAAAGGCGGTCGGCCAGCCCACATAAAAATCATCATAATGACGTTGCGCAGATGGAACCGGAAAGCACGGATGCTGACGGCAAACTAGAGCTGGATGCTGATAGGCTGCTTGGCTAACGTGTTAAAATAATCTGATTGGGCTGCTCAGCACTGGGGTTGGGGGCGGAGGGGTGGGGAATACGAGCCGGTACATGCAAATATTTTTAGTTTTTTTGTTTTTTTTCTTGCTTATATGGACAGATTTTCACTTTTCCAACATTCAGTTTTAAGTTTTCTATACAGAAACAGGATGAATAAATGTAGATTTTTGCAATAAGAGGTAAGTGAAACATTTGACTGATTGGTTGTCATTGAAAGAGGGACAGCTCATTTGGCAGTCATCATCTGGACAAACTCTGCAACAAAAAACACAAAGAGAACAGCACGTTAAAAGAAAGCAATCCATAACTTGGATTATCACATCCTAGATTAATGAAATTAACGGTCCACAGAGAGCCACATCCTAAACAAGGGTGAAGAACTCGTGGCTTATGTGAGAACACATTTTAATAGGAAACTCAAAATCCATCAGCAGCGCACACACACACGCCCACACACACCATGTGTTCTGATGTGGAGGACGTGGCGCGCGTCTGTTCTAACGGTCGTGTGGACAGTAACAACGCACTACAAGTGTGGTACCTTCATAGTTAACTTGGCCGTCGCCGTCGATGTCCGCTTCCCTGATCATCTCGTCTACCTCCTCGTCCGTCAGCTTCTCGCCAAGGTTGGTCATCACATGACGCAGCTCAGCTGCACTGATGTAGCCATTGCCATCCTGACACACACACACACACACAGTGTTTAACAATTCATTGCAATTGTAATGTTCCGAAAGTGCTGGTAACCAGATGTGAGTGAATGCGAAAATCACAATTCCCACAACTGTAAAAAAATATATAGTCCATGTGAAGACCAGCCACACCCTTATTAATGCCATCCACATAGTATAGTATTAGTATAGCATAGTATAGGGTAGATAGTATACACACACACACACACACACACACACCTTATCAAAGACCCGGAAGGCCTCCCTGATCTCCTCCTCGCTGTCCGTGTCCTTCATCTTCCTCGCCATCATTGTGAGAAACTCTGGGAAGTCGATGGTGCCGTTGCCTGGGATACACAAGTTTAACAAGTCAACCGCCAATCCCAACTCCTCCCCGGACCCGTCCTCTGGCAGACACGTGTGTGTGCGTGCGTGTGTGTGCGTGTGTGTCGTTGTCCTACCGTCAGCGTCCACCTCGTTGATCATGTCCTGCAGCTCTGCCTCCGTAGGGTTCTGGCCCAGTGAGCGCATGACGGTGCCCAACTCCTTGGTGGTGATCGTGCCGTCGCCATCCTTGTCGAACAAGGAGAAGGCCTCCTTGAATTCTGGATGAAGGATGGGTGGAGGAAGAACGAAAGGACAGGACAGAAAATTAAGAGGAAGTAAGGGCAAACAATTTAGCAGCGAGTGGCAGTGACATCAAGACAACCAAGTTCTGCCTTGTATTGCAGGTGTTTTCAAATCATATTGCGGTAAATTGGATCCATAAGGAGAGTCTGGACCATGTCGTCTTACCAGCAATCTGCTCTTCTGTTAGTTGGTCAGCCTAGAGAGCGAGAGAGAGAGAGGGGGAGAGAGACAAACAGAAATGGCGTTATTTGTTATTTAATACGTGCAATAAGCTATGCTCCAGGTATCAACAATGCTTGTTCTTGGAAGTTAATGGCGTTAACACTTAGCCTAGAGACATGGGCACAGCACACTGAGGAACGACATCAAAAACAGGAGATCATGGTAGCATTGAACCACAATGCGACATGAGTCCTGTCTTGGCATCACCATCTAAAAACACCAAGCACATCGCATTCCACCTTCAAGTTGTCAAAGCAGATGTCTGTTAGATCAGCTACAAGCTGCATGGCTTTGGGTTCTGAAACTTTGGCCCCCCCGACACGTCCTCCCTTCCGGGCTCCCCCACCATCCAGCCTCAGCACACAGGCACCGGCGGCTCCTCCGCAGAGCTTGGGATCCACGCCTCCTCCCTTGCCCGTCACGCTTTTGGGCAAACTGGGGCTGGCGCTTAGGACGTCCAGTGCCTTACGCACCATCACCAGGCCCTCGGCCAGGCACTCTGTCCGCTTGGCGTTCTCTGCCCCCTGCATGCGCACCTCTACCAGCTCAGACCGAACGCCCTGCAGGCTGGTGCGCAGGTCGTGGAGCTCCTCGAGCAGGCCGTCCACACGGTCGTCCACGCGGTCGGCCAGCATCTGCAGGAAGGCCCTGTAGTGGTGCTCCTGCTGGCGGATGAGCGTGGTGTAGAAGTACTGGTGTTCGTCCAGTATGTCGTGGACGGCCGACAGACTCACCAGAGCGCCTCCGGCCGGGTACATGACCACTTTCTTAGGGAGCATGGGGCCACAGAGGATTGGGATCCAGGCAAAGCGAAAAGGAACGAGCAATGGGCCAAAAAGTAGGTGATCTGATCTGTATCTGCACAATGGCGGCACCGCCTGAATTCGATTTCTTCAGACAGACAGTTGGCCAAAAGTCAAAATTTGCATCGTCTGTTATTCTTCGCACGAGATGGGAAGCTGGATAACTGATGATGGTAGTCCGCCGTCAATCCGGTGTGTGCAAAAGGAAAGGTCAATTTCAAAACTCGATGGACAAATGGATGATGAGCAGCAACAGGAATGGGTGAACGAACATTCATCTATATTGCCTAGACATGCGCCGTTGCCCACCCCCCCCTCTACGTCAAGATCGCTGGATGACTGAAGACTGGGTCTCCCGCCGGCGGTCTGTCCTTTCAGTCTCCCAGTTAATCTTTGTCTAATTGCTGCCAGTGTCTCTGGCTCCTTCTGGCTTCCAGCATGTTGGGTGTACGTGACCAGACTGTCCATCTGGCATGTGGTTCAGCCACCGAACAAACCTCTATGTCGCCCTTGGCAACATGGGCGTGAACGAGCATCTGTGTGACAAGGTGACAGAGAGGCTTAACCGTCTGCCTCGTCCACCTCATAGATGGATGAAGTGAGACGTCTGGGGCCCCTCTTTTGCAGTTGTCACACTGGACGGGTATCGGGTATCGTTTAGCAGGCCTGCAATGCGGCGTGTTGGAAGTGCCAGATTTCTGTGTTGAAAGAACACAGCCGGGCCGAGAGAGGTCCCATCACTCACACAGTGGAGGTGATTTAAGGAAGAGCATGTGAAAAGCAGTGCCCGGAGAAACGAGAGCCTGCAGGTGCTGTGCATGTGGCCTGTCAACTTCTAGTTAGAGTTCCATCTCCAAGGGGGATGGAGGATCAGTTGGCCGGCCATACAGCGGTCATCTGACCCCCACCGAGGCCATCATGGGTCAGAAGTGTATCGTCTCAGCTGGCGTGGCTCATCTCTCTGCCCAGGTGTGTACACCAGTGATCAAATCCACCATGCTTTTGATAATAATAGTAATTGACGAACCAATAAGGAGCTAATAAAGCTATATATAAAACTAACTATAATGAGGCTGGAGGGAATTATGAAATGATTGTACCAAGGGTGTAGATTGCCATTCATATCCTATATTAGCACTGACCACACAGAAACCAAGAACAAGCAAGCTGCAAATTGTTAATGCAGATTTTGCAGGGATGTGAATCTGCACATGGCCTTTTGTTTTACCAATGAGATGAGCAATGTTGTAAGGGCTGGGGAAGCTATGGCTGGCCTTTTGTTAAACTGTGCTGGACCACAAACGGTTGAATTAGTGCTGGGCGGTATGACCAAAAATAGATTTTTGTATTTTTTTTTTTTATTCTAACGATTTCACGGTATATGACGGTACTTTTTTTTTCCATGCATAATCAGGTGTTCACAACATATTCTACTGGTTGAGAGAGGAATTACTGCTGTAGATTGACTTAGGATGGACTATTTTACCATCATGATGAATATTGTAGAATTCTGATGGGGGGGGGGGGGGGGGGATCCGTTAATTTGCGGGTTCTGATGGGGGGGGGGGGGATCCGTTAATTTGCGGTTCTGATGGGGGGGGGATCTGTTAATTTGCGGTTCTGATAGGGGGGGATCTGTTAATTTGCGGTTCTGATGGGGGGATCCGTTAATTTGCGGTTCTTGATGGGGGGGGGGTCCGTTAATTTGCGGTTCTGATGGGGGGGGGGGGGGTGCTCTGCTCCGTTAATTCAGAGCACCCCCCGAATTAACTAGATAAGACTATGAAAATGTTATTGCCCTGGCAGTGGCTACAAATATGTTTGGTGTGTGTGAGAGGAAGAGATGGGAGATGTTCATGTGTGTATGATGTGGCTCTTTGCAGTAACACAGTAAAAAAAATTGGCTCTTCGTCTCTGACTGGTTGGCCACCCCTGGTCTATCCTATCCATCATCACCGCAACGTAACACCAGAGCACTAACTTATGTTTACCATCACCACGCCTCCAGTCGTACCATGCGGGATTAGAAGCGCAACATTGAAAAGGGTCCCGTCTGAAACAGTGTTGCGCGGCGCAGCGTTCCGAACGTTGTGTAATCAAATACACCGGTATGGCGGTATATTAAAAATTCATGTCACAACGAAAATACACACCGGTATTCGGTGTGAACCGGTATACCGCCCAGCACTAGGTTGAATCTGTCTAACTGCAGAGCTGATTGAGATTGAGGAATGTTGTTCACTGACTCAGTAGCGCTTCTTTTTTACCACCACTAGGCTCCATGCAGGACAGATCTGTTTAGAAGTTTCGCAGTAACCAGGTGCCACGGCCTTATCCACTCTTGGCCTCCAGCCTCTTCTATGCATCTTTTTCCAGGCAATCTTACATTGAGTATTCACTAGGGCTGGGCGATTAATCGATCTCGAATCGAGATCGCCATACATTTTGTCGATCTCGATCTATCAGCCTTCGCGATTTCTTCCGATCTGGATAGATCTGACAGCAACGTCATGACGCACCGGAAATAAACGCAACAGCCAATCAGTCTGCAGTGTTTGTCTCGACACACCCATTCGCTACAATTGGCGATTGGCACAGTCAAAATAACGCGACAACAGCCAATCGGTCTGCAGTGTTTTGGCTTGACACGCCCATTTATACCACGGCACGAGGCATTGTTTACCAACAGCGACGCAAAGAAAGGACAACAGCATGAGTGACACGTGAGGAACGAGAGTTACTAAGTGACCAAATTGTCGACAAAAAGCGCTTCACGAAGTCTATGATATGGAACTGGTTTGGTTACTTTAAAAACGACATGGCTCAGAAAACAAGCGTCTGCGTCTACATGTCGACCAAGACGGGAAACACGAGCAACCTATTGAAGCACCTGAGACGGTATCGCCCAGTGACTACACATGGGGCTGTGGAGCCAAGAAAGCCCTTCAAGTAGCAGCGGGGCCAAACAAGCATCCATTGAGTCGTCATTTGCTGCCATTTCCTGTATGAAAGACGTTCAAAAAAGAAGCAAGGATATAAATAATGCAGAATCGTACTTCATTGTGAAAGATATGCCTTTCTGGCAAAAATCCTATAATGGTGTTAAATGATGTGCACAAGCTAAAATGTGTTGCATAATGACAGTTTACAGTGATGATACGTTGGTAGGGCGAATGTGTAATGCATAAGAGATACTCACTGAAGTGTGGATAAGTTGCATATAAGTTAGTTTCTAACCCTAACCCTACCGTAGGAAGGCCTTTATTAACGCAGTAAATAACATGTATGTATTTATCCTGCAAGTAACAGAAAATATAATCTATCATCTTGTTTCTCAAGTGTTTGTCGAAGCACTCGCATGAGGAATTGCAAACACACTAGAATTATATTTAAGTTCACGTTCGATGTAATATGAAATAACAAAGATAGATGGAGCTCATATCAGAGTTTACAATTTTTTTATTACGACACTATACCTTAAAAGTATATACAGTGCTGTGAAAAAGTATTTGCCCCCTTCCTGATTTCATTTTTTGCATATTTGTTACACTTAAATGTTTCAGATCAACAAATGTGAATATTAAACAAAGTTTAAATACAAAATGCAGTTTTTAAATGTTTTAATTTACTAAGGGAAAAAAGCTATCCAAACCTACATGGCCCTATGTGAAAAAGTAATTGCCCCCCGTTAAATCAACCGATTAACCACATTTTTTGGAAAGCCGAGTTCAATTTCACAAGCCACACCCAGGCCTGATTACTGCCAGACCTGTTGAATCTAGAAATCACTTAAATAGAACCTGTCTGACAAAGTGAAGTAGGCTGAAAGATCTCAAAAAGCAGCACGAGGCAAATATTCTGTGGACTGACGAGTCAAAAGTGGAACTTTTTGGAAGGTGTGGGTCCCATTACATCTGGCGTAAAACTAACAGCATTCTATTAAAAAAAACATCATACCAACAGTCAAACATGGAGGTGGTAGTGTGTTGGTCTGGGGCTGCTTTGCTGCTTCAGGACCCGGACGACTTGCCGTAATTGATGGAACCATGAATTCTGCTCTCTACCAGAAAATCCTGAAGGAGAATGTCCGGCCATCAGTTTGTGACCTCAAGCTCAAGCACACTTGGGTTATGCAGCAGGACAATGATCCGCAACACACCAGCAAGTCCACCTCTGAATGACTCAAGAAAAACAAAATGAAGGTTTTGGAGTGGCCTAGTCAAAGTCCGGACTTAAATCCGATTGAGATGCTGCAAACGTTTGATTGCAGTTGTTGCCGCCAAGGGTGGCACAACTAGTTATTAGGTTTAGGGGGCAATTACTTTTTGATATAGGTTTTGAATAACTCTTTACCTTCAATAAATGGAATGATCATTTAAAAGCTGCATTTTCTGTTCACTCACATTGTCTTAAATACATTTTTCTTTGATGATCAGAAACAGTCAAGTGTGACAAATATGCACAAAAAGAAGAAATCAGGAAGGGGGCAAATACCTTTTCACACCACTGATATATATATATATATATATATATATATATACTGTATACAGGGCTATATTTTGTTCATTCTCTCCTATTCGCTTGAAACTTTTCTTTATGCTCGTGTTTTATTTGCCTAGGGGAGTGGGGGGAGGGGTAAATTAATAAAATTAATTAACAGGGATAAATTGTGTGTGGGGGGGGGGAGAAACCAACTACAAAGAAACCAACTACTTTAAGAAAGTCAAGTAAGTTAAGTCACTTTTAATGATTCATGGCCGTTCACGGGACTTCGACATAAGAGAAGGCTTTCCACAGGATTTGAACCCAGGACTGCAGAGCTGAAGGTAAGAACGCTCTCCACTGTGCTACCGAGACAGCACACTAGGAAGTGTTACTTTTAAGTCAACGCCCTAACACTAAGTCTTGTTAATCACATTGTCATTTCCTGATGGTGCAGTGGAGAGAGTGCATTGTTATCAACGCCAAGGTCATGTGTTCAAGTCACGATGGAAATCTCTTGTCCTTTTCCAACTTAACGCAGCATAAGTGTAATGTCAAATGCCACCTCCGACCGCTTCATAGTGTGGTGTCTTGGTGGCACAGTGGAGACAATTCTTACCTTCAGCTCTGCAGTCCTGGCTTCAAATCCCACCAGTCACGCTCCAAGCAGGACTTGAACACACGACCGCAGAACTGACAACCGAGAACTAAATGCCCGACGGGCCGGATTAAAGAACGCAACGGGCTGTATGTGTTTGCCCACGGGCTGTAGTTTTCCCACCTGATTTAACCACATTTTGTACTTTATTTTATCTTAAAGTTGCACAAGGCATTTAAGCCACTTGTTTTACAATTTTTGTCTACCTCGAAAAACGAGGTTTGCTGCCCAGCTTTGTTTTATTTACATTTAAATAATTTGAAAGGTGTTTTATTAAGGCTTGTTTGCAGTATTTAATATTTACATTATTTTTGTTAATAAACTGTTCTAAAGTTTAACTAATGAACCCTCTGGTGTCTTCTTCATTTGTCATAATCAGGATACTCTTCAAACTGGCAGCATTATCAAATTATATATTATAAAAAACTAAACAAAAAACGATCAATATGGGAAATAAAATCGTGATTATATTTTTTGCCAGATCGCCCAGCACTAGTCTTCACTATAAATTCCAGCCAACTCCCTTCAGGACTTTGTGGTCCAACTTATTGTCGTCCCTGAACCATGTCATAATGATATTAACTTCTCAAAGTTCTGACAGTAGGCACAGCAGTAATCAAAAGGCAACCCAACAGACTTGGGGTGATTTCACAAGCACAATTTGGTCCGTTTTAGTCAAACCTTAGTATGGTTGAACCCCTGGTGCGGTTCGGTGTTTGTGACTGCAGTCATCGAACTCTGGTGCAGACCAAACAACCCATCTGAGAGGTTTTCTTGGACTAGTTGAGTTCTAGTGAAATCTGATCCAATTGCCAAAACTAAACCAAAACCTAATTAATTACGGGATGCATTTGCAGCATTTGTTTGCATTATATTGTATAGACCTACTGTCAGTTCTACACCATTTTGTTAATATGTAACTTTCTGAATGTGGTTTCTTCAAATACTTGGTGGATGAGTCCCATGGCAAAGTAGTGTAAAAACAGGATTCAAAATGTGTTTCACCTACGACAATGACTTGTCTACAGGAGGTAGACAACTAGGTAGAATGTTTGGTTGCCTGCATTTCTAAAAATATCATTATGGAAAGTACCATCTATACCACTCCACTTTGTCTCCAAGTCTACCAAGAGCAGCATTGGCCAACATCTGTTAGTTAGAGCTTCCTGATTTTCAAACAAAACAGCCGCTGTGGGCAACTAACTGCATTATATTGCTAGGCAACCAGATTTTTAATATACTCCCATGGGATACATAGGATCTAATTAAGTTTCCTTTGGAGCAAATATTTAGTTACAAACATTGGAATGGATATAACCAGGGAGTTACTCAACTCATGGTGACGTATCCATTCAGTAGTGTCATGGAGACCAATACAACAGTATACAATACAGATTGTTTCTTGGTTCAATATCATGAACTTAATAAGCACAGGACAAATCACACGATTTTATCAGTATGTGTAAACTAAACTTAAATGACAGAACATTGCTGGTTTGTCCACCCCAGGCTACATGAAGGGGACCAGCAGAGACTTTAATGGTTTAAATGTTTCCCCTTCAGGCGTGAACAAGCCCTCATCTAACCCTAAAAAAAAGTAGTACAATAGAACTAGTTTTCTGCTGAATAATGTGAGGAAAAGATCAAGAATGCTCACATTTATATTATATTTCATGGGTCCATACATTAATACAAGCAAAAAATAAATAAATACAAAGTACTATAAAGCCAGTCTGCCCTTGATTCTGAAACAAAACCACCCTTGAAGTGTATCGATGATTATTATTTTCCTGGCATATTGTAGGAGTTATCTGCAGGGCGTGTTTTTTTTCCTCCAAGTTTCCTGATAATTGACAGGATAATGGCCAGACACCGATAACCAATGAGGAATTGGGCTTGCCTGCTGAACATTATCGCCTCCCATCCCCTGCACACCACACTGGAGTCATACCAGAGCACCTTCAGCCGCAGACTGAGATTACCGAGGTGCACCACAGAACGCCACAGGAGGACCTTTCTGCCTGTGGCCATCAAACTCTATAACTCCTCCACCCTCTGTGGGAAGGACAGTTGAAATACAAGACAACGAACACTGAGCAATATCTTGTGCAATATTACCTTTCAACATCATGTGGATTTTTCCTCAGTATTAAGTGCAATATTAATATTACTGCCCAACATCATGTGCAATACTGTATCATGTACTATATTATTATTATTAATATCATGTTCTCTATAAATATTATCTGTAATACTACCTCTCATCTCATCATCATTCTCCCCATGGCAGATAATTACAAGCACACTTGTTCACAAGTCGAATTAACAATCCCTTCGGATTCTGACATTCAGGGCAAATCTGGGATGTGCCGGGTGTCTTGACGCATGTGCATTTGATTCTGAGGCACAGATATGCTCTCGTGTGACTTATGGCCACATTATGATCCGTTTGGTCCATGTGCAGACCCAATACTGTTCCAGATTATGATCCGTTTGGTCCATGTGCAGACCCAATCCTGTGCCACATTATGATCCGTGTGCAGACCCAATTCTGTGCCACATTATGAGCAGTGTGGCCCATGAGAAGACCCAATACTGTGCCACATTATGAGCAGTGTGGCCCATGAGAAGACCCAATACTGTGCCACATTATGATCAGTGTGGCCCATGAGAAGACCCAATACTGTGCCACATTATGAGCAGTGTGGCCCATGAGAAAACCCAATACTGTGCCACATTAAGAGCAGTGTGGCCCATGAGAAGACCCAATACTGTGCCACATTATGAGCAGTGTGGCCCATGAGAAGACCCAATACTGTGCCACATTAAGAGCAGTGTGGCCCATGAGAAGACCCAATACTGTGCCACATTATGAGCAGTGTGGCCCATGAGAAGACCCAATACTGTGCCACATTATGAGCAGCGTGGCCCATGACAAGACCCAATACTGTGCCACATTATGAGCAGCGTGGCCCATGACAAGACCCAATACTGTGCCACATTACAGCATCGGACCTCTTACTTCGGGGCTACCAACATTAGCTGGCCACCGGCTCTGCGTTAGCATAAAAACCCATCATACCAACATTTGTCACCAGCATTGTGACATCGGTTGGCACACACAATACATCCAAAACACTGGAGGTACACGTAGCGACGGTTATTTAGGATTGATCGAAGTAACGCAGAAACACGGACCTAAAAATGCAGCCCGTTCCGCCTACCCGCCCAGTTTCCTCTTGCTAACTAGCTAGCTAAAATCTGGACTGAATCAATTTCACACACACAGCCTCAACAAGGGGCATTAATTGCCCATTTTGAGCGAAAACAAAAAGCCTGTCAATTGTAGGAGTGTGTGTCGGACTTAAATACACGACACGCATCCGCATATCCCCCAAAACAGTCGAATGAAATACTCACCATGTCTGTTTGCGCGGGATAGTGCTTGTGAGCTAACGCTACGTGTGGGAAATGACGCTGAGCTGCCAACTAGGCTGGGCGAGGGCGCACCACTACCGCACGTCTCCGCGTATTCCTCCGCACAGCTGAACAGTGCCCAGTCAATTTGCTCCCCTATCAGCCCTATCCTTTTTTTTTTTGTAGGTGCAGAATCGATATCGATCATTGTCACGCATGCTCCTTCCATCCCAGCGTCCGTCCCGCACACACGCCAGCAAATATAATTAGTAATAGGATTAATAATAATATAGTATCTAGTTCCCAGGCCTCCTTTCCTTTGCATTTCATTAAAAGTGACACACACAATTTTATAGTTATTATAAGTATTTACATAAGATATATAAAAATGAATTGTACTTGTGTGCAATGTTCTACTTCAGCTACAGTAACAGATGTACTTAGAGGCAAATAGAGGCTATGAATGAAAATATTTGGGTAATTCTTCAATTATTATTTTACAACACCCCAAGCCTGACTGAAATGGTGCCCCAAAGGTCAATGGCCTCTGATTGCTCCCTTAAGTCACATATAATTATGAGTTAAGTCATTTTCAAGAATGTAATCACTGATTTTAGTGGCCGTTTGGCCTCTGCATTTGAACACTCAGCAATGACTGTAAGTTCAGAATTGTCTACCCAAATTAACTAAGAGGACTCGCTTGCGGCTATGCCAAAGTGACACCTCTTGTTAGTGAGCTACAGTTGCACTTGTTCCTGATTATCAGATCGTTTTGGCCCTCACAACAAATATGTGGTTGTACCTATGGGTTGTACTCACACATGGAGGGCATGCCTCCATAGACATACATCTGCACTTCCATTTACACCATTTGCACTCATCTAAATTAAATCCAAAAAAAAAAACAGGACATTCCCAAATCGGATTAAACATGTGACAGTTGGGGTCAATAGATCATCACCCATGCTGAGCCCTATTGCCAATCAAGGGCACTGGGCTTAATTATAGAAGGAGAGAGAAGCAGGCGAGATACAGTTGAGATAAGTTGGCCTCCGAAGTGTGGGAGAATTAATAGCACTAATTGGAAGAAAGTTTCTCCGCTTTTCTCAGTCATGCAATTGACTTGTTTATCCTTCCAATGTCCTGTGTTTATTGACAGAGTTGCATTTAAGGAAGAGAAAATTAGCTTGTGCTTATAACTCCCATTACTGACAACCATTTGGGTGTTTCTGTTTTAGCTTTAGTTTTTTGCAGATTCGCACCTAGGACCCCTAGGGGGACGTGTACCCCCGTTTGAGAAACACTGCACTAGCCTCATCTTACTTCAGCAGATGTAAGGTTGATCCCCAGGTGCCCAGATGTTGGTATGAAAGTTTATAGGACAATCTTTATAGGCCTGACCAAAACAGTGGCAAGATTAAATGAATTCAAAGAAGACACTACCATCAGTGGCCCCAAGGTGATTTGAGTTTGAGATCCCTGGTCTAGGGAGTCAAATAGAGATGGTCTGGTTCAAATAGGAGGAGATTTTAAAATAAGTTTGAAGATGATTAAAAATAGTAAATGGTGGCATTTGAGATGTTGTAGAGCACAATAAGGAGCATCATCATGAGACCGGCTCCAGAGTATAGCATCAAGTAGACCAGAGATAAGAGCACTAGAGTGGCGCTAGAGATTTGCTGAAATAGGAGCGCATTTATAGATTTCATCGATTGGCATCAATGCGTTACAGAAAAGCGGGAACATGCTTGAGTATAAAACGTGGCCAAAAAATAACAGCAACGACACCTAAATATATGAATCTCCAATGAAATCTTTTAGAAATGTGGGTCTCTGATCTGATCCGTTGATTTGAATGAGGTGTAATTGACGCCCTGTTCTTCCTTCTGGGTGAATAGCGAAACGACTCCTTTAAACTCACGTTTTTAATCTACTTTCAAAACATGTCCAGTCTGCTTCATCTGACAAAGTGTAGCTTTTAATGAATAACTACATAAACATCACATTAGCCATGAATTCACACTTCACTGCGGGTTGCTGCTTAATATATCTTATATATCCCGAGGCTCCAGTTTATATTACAGTAGCTGCCGCGCTGCAGACTTTTTTATGCAGGCGGAAGGATACGCACTCCGCCCTGGCCGAGCGGATTCTCATTCCCACTGTGTTATAGGGAAGCTCAATTCGTTTTTGAGACGAGCTTGCTGATTGGACAGAGTAGACCTGCAATATTCTACACACTGTACAGCCACGGCCGATTGGCTACGCAGGATCTGCAATGCGTCAAGCCGCCATGGGCGCTATGTAAATGATAGACAGATGAGTGGTGGACGGATACTTAGCCTAAGGAGATTTGGCTGATTATAATACTATAATATAATTATACATGACGGATTAGTTAGTTCCAGACGGCTCCGCCTGTTTGTATTAAAAGTGATTGACACACTCGTAGTAGTACTTCACCTCACCTGAAACAGCCACCTGTGATTTTAAAAAGATAAAATAAATTGGCCTTCAAAAAAAGTTTCCCATTACATTTAAGTTATTTAAGAATTGCATTGTGCCTCTCCGTTTATTTTTCAATCAACTTATTTGAGGGGTCCTCAGTTGAACCTGTTAAATAACATTTATTGAATGGAAACTAGACCGTTATGGACGATTATGTATATTTATCATCATATATTTATCTTTTTTATATATATAGTTTTGTCCATACATAACCTGGTTCAACAGAACTAATGTAAAACAACAACAACACTGTAAGCATACAACTGATAACATTTTATTGCAATGCTCCAAAAAGTATATTTGCCATAAACTATATTCACAAAAAACTGAAACTTTTTCCTAATTTCATTCGATTTTAGACGAGCCACTTGTATAAAAACATGGAAGCGTACATTTGTACATTTATATCTCGGTGAATGTCTGCTGGGTCAGTCTTCCAGTAGGTATAATCCAACTCCTCCAGGGGCAGTCTGAGCCGGAGCTCCTTCTCCGTCATGAGGTCTACAAACTCCTGCAGGTGTCCCGGGAACAGCTGCACTGCGTCCATGTACACACCCTGGTCACAATGCACACACACAACGAGGAACAAACAACCACGCCATCACAAAAGTACACATACTGCAAATGCATTGTACTGCTACATGCATCCATGCACGACTGCATAGTAGACAGTATAGAAGTTTTAAATGTATATTTTTTAAACCCAGTTGCACTGTACGTGTATGTAGGTAAATACTGAAACATGTCAAAGAGGTAACACACCAAAATGCGAAGTCAAATACCAATGTAGAGATAAAGAACAATTCAGGCAGGCCCTCCTATAAGCTGCTTGCATAGATGTGTGGTGTGTGTGTGCGTGGGTGTGTGTTGTGTGATTGTTGGGTGCGTGTGTGTTGACTCACCTATGGACCATGGAACGTCTGCAAGGGCCTCTGTAGAGATCACTTTTGGCATTGTCCACCTTACCTTCTGATACCTGCCAGCAAGTGTACATACAAACCATGATAGTTAATATGTACATTTAGGCCAGAGAAAGCAGTCCCGTCTTGACAGGGTATCAACCAAGTTTCTAGTCTGAGTGAATGAGTGTTACTAGGTACATGGTTAGACATTGTGTTGGTTTCCATAGCTTCCGCCTCACCAGGAAAGTGCATATAACATCCTCCAGAGTAGAGGGCAGTGGGCGCCCATCTCGCTGAGAATGGCATTTTCAAAGGACCCCGGATACGGTTGCCAAGGCCATTCCTCTGATAGATGGCAGAGCAGCATCATGAAATTCAGACCTGCGGGCAGACAATGATAGAATAAACAAAATAATGAGTACAAAAGTGTTTAGTTTAACATCTGAAACACAAATGAAATCAAATAAACTCTAGCTATCTGAAAAGGGTGTGTCAAAGCAATTAAAAAAGTAAAAAAAGTAAAGCAATCAACAGGAGGTTCCGGGCTGAAAAAAAGCAGAGATGGTATTTGAAGGCTGTGCCGTTAACGGCGCAGCAAAAGAAAAATTCTAATGTGATTGAAGAAAAAAAGCAATTGTTATACTGTAAAATGTCATTGTATTGGACAGATATGCAACACCTTAAATCAGAGTTTCTCAAATGGGGCTATGTGGACCCCTAGTGGTACTTGATGATTGCAATGGGTACTTTCTCAAAACAAGGAGAAGGACCAACACCCACATGTTGTCTGTTATGTCATGATGTCAGTAAGCCATCCAGATTACTACCAACTTTCCAAATCCCAACATGTTATTTGAAAAACCTAACAAATATTTTCCATACCTAAAATGATTTGTGCTGTTGAAANTGTGTGTAGAGTAGCAGCTGAGCCTATGAGCCGGTGATGGAGTCAGGAACTGACAGGAGCCTGTGAGAACTGTGATCTTCAGTACACTTTAAAACAAATTATTAAACAGAAACAACAAAATAACAACTCAAATAAAAATATTAAAAACAATTTACAGCGTACAGCTAATTTGACTGATACTACATTTAATTTTATTTCATAATTTAAAATCTAATTAATATTCGCAAATCAATATGTTACCATGCTGACAGAGAGGTGGTGCGAGATTTTGGTAAGACTCCGCCTCTGGATTTAATATGCAGGAAGAGGCCTGCGTGAAGTTTCCCCATACAGCTCCTCTTATAGGCTGCTCACCAACACCTACCACACAGTAGGCTCACAGAAAGTCACCACGGGTTCTGCTGCTCTTACCGCTGAGTGTTGTCCACCAGCTGCTTCCTCTGTTGCTCGGCAACAATAGCAAAGAGGCGTGGCAGGACGTCCTTGCATCCCCGGGTCACGGAGTGGAAGAAGCGGCGTGCTCGTCCTGCGCTGTGATACCGGTTCTCCACCTGAAAGGTGGATACACCGCGTGCTGTTATTTGTATACGACACTTGTTTTGGTTTGTATTCGCTTGGAAAAGATGCCGGCCGCCCGGACCATACCTGTATGTACAAGGTCCAGAGGGGGGCGCTGTGGGGCAAGGTGGAGAGCGACGAGGTGAGGGCGTGTCTGAGCGTCGCCAGGGGAAACACGCTCGTGCTGAGGTGGTACCTGAGCAGTGTCGTCTGCTGCACTGCCAACGCCTCACACTCAGCAGCCAGCCGCTTGGCACAAAGTGCGCCGGCCTCTTTGCTGGCCGCGCCCGGATCCTGAGTGGCGTCGGCTTGTTTATCAGAGTCCAGTGTTAGCGCGCCGCGGAGCGCCTCCACTCCTTCCCGAGCCTGATGGTAAACGGCATTGGCCGCCTGCACGCCAACAGTCAGGTGCTGGAACAACGCGTAGCAGCCCACCAGGCCTCTGAGCTTCGGCCCGTCTCCTAGCAAATGTAAATGTAAACACACACAATATGAAATGAGAAAACTTCACTTCTCTGTATTTTCCACTTTATCCTCTTTGATCACCAATAGGCATTGGAACAATACATTAAAGAGACCCTATTATACCACCAGAAGTGAATGTGATTAGCCAAAACAAGCAGTTTAAAAATGACTAAATGTGTCATTGTGACATAGTGACATCGCATGTGGGAGTGTCCACATAGATGTTTGCTGACTGTTTACCAGTTAGCAGAGTACCACTGGCTAGGCTGGTAGACTGATCTAGTCAGTACACATCTAGGTGGACACTCCCAAACTTGTGATGTCACACGACAATTTTTAAACGGCCTGCAACGGCTAATCATACTGGTGGTTAAGTCGAGCCCCTGAACAACCTCCTCACAAAGACGTACCTTTCTTGTCCTCTTGCCACTTTCTGAACTCTTTGTCCAAGGCAGACAGACTGTCCGTCAGGGCCTGTTCATAAGACCTCCTGGCCTTCAGCACGGACACTGGGGACAGTGGCGAGGAAGACGAGGAGGAGGCGGTTCCATCCGCCAGCCGGGTCAGGACGCCCACGGCTGGGGAGGAGGTCACGTCGCAGAGGCCTCCCTTCCCGCCTTCCCTGGCGCCGTCCTCACACTCCAGCTGGGCCCACAGCAGGCAGAGGTCGCAGAAAGCGGGGTCGCCCAGGCCCTTGGCTCCTCCCGCGCCAGTCGCCGTCGAGAACACCTTGCGGGCGTCGTCCACGTTGCCCAGCAGCCACTCCAGGTGGCCGTACTCCCGCCAGAGCGCCAGTGCCGAGCGGTTGTCGGGCTCCTTGAGCAGCCGCTTGGCAACGCGCTTGCTGGCCTTGCCCTGCGAGCGCAGCCGCTTCTTGCTGCCGCCGCTGCCCAGACAGCGCAGGACCTGGCGGAAGAAAACACACACACACACACACACATAGATGCATGCATGTGTTTATCATGATCTCTCAGATGAAGTTGGTTAAATGAGACACCGATAGTGATTTGTGTGATATGTTTATTTAAAATCTGCCAATAATTTGACATCAAAACATTATTCAGATAATGTGATCGCCCTAATATTATGTGAATAATGACTCATATTATTTCCTGCAGGTGTACTGTTACACGTACCAGTACACACAGACACTGAAAACCCAAAGCCTCTCACTACGATATCACATCCAACGTTAGTTATTTAATGTAATCATAAGGCTAATCGTTAGGCCGATTTCAACAACAATAGCGGAAGGTATCATCTATCCATTCGCTCGGCGCCTACCTTCAGTTTCTCATAGCGAATCCAGCAGAGTGACAGCGCGGCTCGCTGGGACGCGGTCAGTTGTGGGAGGAGCAAATGGAAGGCGTTGGTGAGGAACTCTTCCCCTTGCTTCCCAAGCCCCGGCCACTTCCTGGAGCCCTGCAGTGAGGTCATGTGACCCACGGAGAGGATCCCCGTGTTGGGGAGGTCGTAGCCGGTCAGAGGTCGCTGCGGGTCGTTGCCTAAGGGGAGACGGACATAGAAAAGAGTTGGTCGGTTGCCTTCGGAGAACGATGTTTTGTGTTATTCATCTGATGGGATGAGAAAATGCTCAGACAGGCAGTCAGCAAGAAGAAGAAGAAGTCCTTACGTGACATAGCTGGTCAATGTCCAAAGTGTGTAATGCAACATATACTGTACATGTACGTACATTTTTCATGAATGCATTTATGGTGAAGGCTATATACACTATCATACATACATTGTAATACATATATATACACACACACACACACGCACACACACGCACACCCTTCTAGCCATTATCATCCAATACTCTTTCAGCAAACAAAAAATAAATAATTAGTCAGCCCTGTGGAAGCTATTTAGTCCGTGTTTGTGAAGATTTGCCTGCATGTTGGCTGCCAAACTTCCTGGTTCACATCAGCCCACAGTTACTTCTCATCTCATTTTGAGTGACTTATTGGTTTATATTGAATAAAGGCTTTAAAAACGGTACGGTACCCTGTGTGAGCAGCGTGAGCTCCTCTAGCAGGAAGCTGCTCTGACAGGGGATGCCCAGGAGCGCAGAGTCCACCGGCAGCCCCATGAAGGACAGGAAGGAGAGGAGAAGCCGGAGCTGAAGCTCTGGAGAGGCCAGGTGGATCAGCGACGGGCCGATGTCATCAAACAACACCTAGAGACAGAGAGGACAGGGAGGGGTTCACATGTCCTTGTTTTCATACAAGGCATGCAGTAAGGTCACTGCTACACTACTGCTGCGTTTCATTCGTAGTTCCACCTCCCCTCGTTCACTTACCCTCAGCCCTTGGTATGACGTAACAACATACGTCACATGGAGGCCACTTGGAGAGTGGGCAGGGCATTTAAACGGAACATACCTGCCCTTGTACACTTCCAGCCTAAACTATCATGGACCGACCGCCAGGTGTAGGCTCAGCAATGTATTTATCTCCCACCTCAGAGGTGAGCAACCAGTGTTTTACAGAACAATACTGCCACCTAACTGTGGAAGTATTTTCTTGCACCAAATCTGCAATGCATTGGGGGTGATATACAGACCTCTGAAGTGAACATCGTTGTTGACTCGCTCCCTCAGTCCGCAGAGGGTCCGTCTCATCAAGAGAAGTTCAGTTTTCATTCAAATGGCGGCGGGGATTCCCTCAAGGGCAAGTCAACGAGGGCATGTTGAACGACCAATGAAACGCAGCCCATGACACATCTAAAGTTCCGCCCACTTACCTGTCGGTCCGGGTCCTCGCAGTCCTCCACCGATTGACCCTTGGTCTTGTCCGGCCTCCAGGGCAGCCAATGAGCCGCCTCGCGCGACGCCTCCACGTTCAGCCAGATGGCCCATCTGGGTTGGGCCCGATCCTTCACCTCATCCCCCTCCTCTTCCTCGTCTTCGTCATCCTCTGAAGAAAAAGGAAGAAAACGGACAAATGAAGACAAATGGGTAAACGGATGTGCTCAAACACAAGCCAATCCGTACCAACATGTTAATGCACAGATCTGTTTTTTCTCTACATAACACATTGATTCAGAAAGGACACCTTCTGGGTTGATTGAGGTGTCAGTGGATGGGTTTTACTCTTTAAGATTATCTTTACATATTTCCAGTTCTAGGACTAAGTTAGTATATTTAAACTTCGATTTCTTTTTTTCAAAACTTTTATTTCTATAAGAACCATAACAAAACAAAAACAGTATCCCATAGTTGTCCCAGTGTATGTGCTTGTGCATGTGTGAGACCTTCATTGGGCTGGAGCCATCCTCCTCTCTCCTGCTGCAGCATCCAGGCTCTCCACCCACGGGCCCCCATCTCCCCGACCCTGGCCTCCCCACTGTCCCAGAACGGCTCAAAGAACTCCACCTGCTCAGGCAAACAACACAAGGCATTAGGACATGACTACAGATGGCTTCACATGAAGCCATCTGACAATCAATCGCAACATGGGTTGCAATTGATTGTCAATGTATTTTGCCACATGAATAAAAAACAATACTTGAATGCTAATTAACGCATAAAAAAACCACATTATGAAAAAAAATATATGTCTCCCTTCCCAAGTGTTTAATTTATGTAGCCTAAGTCGATGGGTAGCACCAAGATCAGCGTTTGACTATAAGTGTTTAAACCGATGTAAATAGACAGATATAGCCACGATAAACAGGGAAAACTTAAAAATGTAAACAGACTAATAACATATGGAGCCTAGAGCTAGGATCGGTGGATCAGAACGGTGGCTACGTCACAGAGCAGTGCGATCCAAGCCCCCACCGGAGGAACAAGTTAGGGGGCAAGGAATTAGTTAGCGACACTGGCCCAAGGCTTATGTTTAATGTCAACAACAATGTATAGACCCCAAAAAACAAACAAAAACGAATGGAAACGCTTCAATATTGATTAGATTTGTTATATTGGTACTGTGTATTGTATCGGTAGAATCAACAGTGAATCAACAGTGAATTGATGCGGGGACGTTTGCTCAAAGCACATGGTGGTCCTATTGGGTTTGCCCAATCACATAACGTGTGTCTACCTGCTGCCGGGTGGGCAGGCCTCGGACACTATCAGGCTTGAAGAACGTGAAGTCCATCAGGGCCTGGAACAGAGAGACCGCCTTCTCAGAGTGACCACACTGGCGCAGGAAGTGACACTGCTGGACGAACAGATCTGTGAGACGGAAGCACACACACGCACACACACACATTGTAAGATACTGAGCATATATAAACATACACATATAAACAATATCTAGACCATCCATATGTCACAATATATGTACAACATTTAAATACTCCTTTCCATTTTTCCATGATTAAGAATGCAATATACTTGTATACAGATAATTAGGAGTACGTTGGGTCACAAGTGTGTCAACCAAGTCAGAATGGAGACTGTGGCAGCAGAGCAGAAGGTGAGTGTGTGAGGCTTTCCAGGTTATCCAAATGTGGGACAGGACAGCACTAGAATCATTACACAGAATCAGAATCATTACATTCTCCTGATGGGAGAATTACATTATGGATTTCATTAACGTGGCTTCACAACGTTGGCTTATCCTTAAGGTGAATATCCCATTTGAACACTAAATAAATTAAGGCCCCTAATCAATTATAGTCAACAGACTTCAGGTGACGACATGCAGACCATACGTAAAGTGACATTTACTTGACATTTTACAAGTCAAGTACATTTTTAGATCATGTTGTCCATCACTTTAACATTTAGTTAAAGGTATAAAACAAGACTTTACCCAACATCTCCTCCTCAGTGCCTGGTATGGCCAGGTGGGACACCATACTGCCGTCTTGCACCGCACTGAGCGTGCTCAGACACTTCCCGTAGGCGGCGTTGACCCGGGACACGGTGAACGTGCTGAAGTGACTCTGGGTGAACAGCAGGTACTCCCGCCACAAGGTGCCGTTGTTGGGGTGAAGGAACACCTGGGGACCAATCAAACGGGACATTTGAGAGCCCACACAAATATACTGCACATGCTGAATACGAAATGTTTGATCAAATAAAGATCTAACCGCTTTATCATATGATAATTTCTCTACGACAACAGAACCACAATGTGGTAGCTGAAGTCGATTATAGTATGTATTTAGTTTAAGTTTGTGTATATATTATTTAATCAAATTTCTATATGTTTACTATGGAATTGTTGTACATTTTGTTGTATCCTTCCCAACAGCACAAACTAAACACATACCAATTTCTTCCATTCCTTGGCCAGGGCGGCCGGCTCCCACAGCTCCCGGCACAGGCGGAGGCGCTCCAGGTGCAGGGGCACGCAGGTGGGGTTGGAGGCCACCGCCCGCTCCGCCACGCTCAGCTTCTTCTCCAGCACGGCACGGTACGAGGCCCGCCGGCCCT
Organism: Coryphaenoides rupestris; assembly: GCA_002895965.2. NCBI lineage: Eukaryota > Metazoa > Chordata > Actinopteri > Gadiformes > Macrouridae > Coryphaenoides > Coryphaenoides rupestris. The sequence goes on from PIJE02001308.1 coordinate 115,310, forward strand.
CCGCCGAGTCCGACTCGCCCTCCCCGAACGCCGCGGCGCTCTGCTGGTCCTGGGGAGGGAAGCAAGAAAAGCTCGTTAAAATGTGTCGTCAGGTCAGCTCTGAGAGTTGAGAGAGAGAGTAGACAACAGGGAAGAGAGCAGGCACGTTTTTGAACAAGAGGCGGCAGGCGGTAGTAGCTCAGGAGGTAAGAGCAGATCTGGCAACAGGAAGGTTGCTGGTTTGATCCCCGGGCTCCCCCTCCTAGCTAAGTGTGGAGGTGTCCCTGAGCAAGACACCACCTAACCCTAACTGCTCCTGATGTGTTGGTTGTTACCTCGCATGGTTGGCACCGCCGTCGGTGTATGAACAGGTGAATGTCAGACAACTGTTAAGCGCTTTGGGTAAAAGCACTATATAAATGCAATCCACTTACCATTCAAACAACTACAAGGACATCCACTCATTCTTGCTCCCTGTGTTTCTATGCCATTGAGAAATCTTACGTTTCACACACCTGTGATTGACAGGCAAGATGTATTCCCTGAACCAATTGGGGTAGAGATGCCCTGATAGTTCAGAAATTACCCGGGAGCGGTCTAAAATCTCATGACTCAAAAGTCATTCAGGTTGACTGTATTGACCTCTCTCTTGCAAATGTATCCTCCAGCCCCGACACCTACCATTCATACACCATTCTTTCATGGCCTATTGCCACTATTGATGTTGCGATGTCATATGTGTACCCTGCAGCAATTTATATTTGCTTGGTCCACTCACACAGTGCAAGACTGTTTGGATAAAAACATGTACGGATGTTCATTGTGTATTAAATCGGTGACTGTATAGACTGAAGTAGATTGAGGTAAGTCAAGACACGTCAATCGAGTAAAAGCAGAATAATGGTCACCAGTAGCATTAGGGTTATGGCTCATTAATGCTTATCCAAATGATTGCTGATGAAAGTCAAATTCAAATACCTGGTACTGTATGAACTCCATCCATAGCCTGGTATCTCCTGGCTCTTCCCTCAGCCGCCTGTTGAAATCTCCTGTTTTCTCCGTCAGGCTGGCCACCCTCTGGTCCTCTGCCTGGTTCTGGTCGTCAGGCTGCTCCTGCTTCCCCTTGCCCTGGGCCCACAACGCCGTGCCAGCATCGTACACTCCCAGGGGGTTGGCGGACGACGTCGGCACCCTTGCCCCTAGTGATTTGGGAATAAGATTGGGTAGTGTGCATCAAACCTGGTGTGGTCCAAACAATGTCTTGATTTTTGGGAAACCATTTTGGGAGATCATTGTTTGGGGAAACAGAGGTTAATGCGGCAGTTTCTGATAGCGCCAGGGGATATCACCTGACTTATGCTGGGGTCAGACTACACGATTTCAGCCCGATTCAGCAGTTGTAGGGCGTCGGATCATTTCGGGAACGACAGGGCACGACAATCGATTGTTTTCTCATATAGTGTGACATAGTGGAAGACGCATCTGGGACGACTCATTATTGATTTTATTGTTTGGTTACTTTTAGGTGCTTTTGGTGTACGTAATATCAGTTAAGAACTGAACTATACCCGTTTGACCTGTTATGTACATATTTGTTCCCACGTCCTTTGCTGTCTTACCGGTCTCTCCTCCGCCCACTCCCTCCTCCCCTCCCAGAGGGAGGAAGGTGACGGCTTGGTGTGCACCATCCCCGGCCCGGGGATGCGTAGGCACAGCGGCTTCGGATCGTAGCAGCTGCTGACTGACCGTGGAAAAGTATCGGTCGGCTGCTCTCCGCTTGACGTCAGCTTTCTTCTTTTTTTTACCACTTTGCTCCGACTCCTCCCAAGTGATTTCCTGGTAGCGTGGGTCCAGGCCCAGAGACGATGTGCCCTTCCGTCTGTACCTGGAATACAGGAACACAGGAAGGTGGATAAAGGAGCTAGTGGTGTGGAGTGGTGGTGGTGGTAGGAATGTTTGGGTTCATTTGAAGTACACATTAGGATAGACTCAACAATTCAAACAACAGTATGTTACATATAATGAAACAATGAGACAATGAAAAAGTTGATTGTGATTGCAATTGACATTCAATTGCTGTAAAGCTGGCCAATTCCAGGTGAATCAGTCAGTGAGTAGTTTATAGGGCTGAGCAATTAATTAATATTATTGTACATTATTAGTATTCTATTATTGCAATATCCAAATCGCAGGTGCTGCAATTTGAAAGGGTAAAATGTGTAAACGTAAATGTATTACACGATTACAAATGAAGTACTGTCATGCTGCAGAGATGCCCTGGCCTGCATATTTCTACTCCAGATGTAAACGTGTTTGTTTGGTATGGACCCCAACAAATGTCACATGAGAATATATTTTTTTTCAGGCGAAAAATACAATTGTGACACAAAAACGATCATTCCCACTGATAGTGAATCATATCAGAATTGTCTGTTCTGTCAGAAATAATCACGATATGATTTTGTTACCATATTGATGAGGCCCAGTAGTGTACCTGGCTATGTCCCCCCTGTACAGGGACTTGTACGTCCAGTTGGCTGCGTCTGGTTTTCCGTCCACGCAGAACGGCAGCTCTGTGGGGGAGCGCACGTCATCCAGCCAGCAGAAACGACTGGACAGTGGAGCCACCTTTTCCCTGGAGTTACAGAAAGACACAAGGTGGTGGGCACACACATAGACATTAAGCAGAGACTAAAGAGCACACACCTTTGCATGACTGTGAACGTGCATGTGGGTCATGCGGTCAGTGTGCACGTCGAACCTTTCTCTGTCCTGCGCCCTCTTGAGGAGGTCGCTGGGGTAGACTGTGTCAGAGGCCGAGCCGCTGCTAGCGGACGAGCTCCTGTCTCGCTTCTTGTGTTTTTTCTTCTTTTTCTTCTTCTCCTTCTTCTTCCTTTTCTTCTGTTTGGGTGGCTTGTCATCCTCGTTCCCCCTCTCCTCTTCCTCAGAGCTCACCTCCCTGTCAATTTGAAATACAAGGACAGTTAATTTATTATTACTGTGTATTGGAACAGAATAAGCAATCACTTAATCAATCAATACATGGAAATAATGTAAATATGTTGGAGTTGATGAAGGTTGAATTGATTAATATTCTAGTATGTATTGATATTGAACAAAATAAAACTATTGACAACAATTCCATCTACAAACACTATCTGTAAATCAAAAAAGAACATATTCATTGCATTAAAAGGGTTGTTCATTTGAAAGTTTGGCAGCCTGAAATAATAAGATGTACTATATTAGTATTACTTTACAATACAATTATAAATTACTATAAATGTATCACATCTTACAGCCCTGTTATGTGACTAGATTTCTCTGTTCATGGCCCTAAAACAACCGCCAAAGCTGGGGATGATTAGTAGCACTGATAAATACTCCATTTACTTGACTCCATAAGAAATTAACTTAAAAATAACAGTGAGTTGCACTTCATTGAAGCATGACAATTGGTTAAGGTCTACCAGGATAACATTCAGAATAAATATAGAAGTTATCATATTCAGAACAATGTTATCTTAGTAAAGCTTAAGATGCTGAATTGATTTATATTTTGTTCACGATACGCCTATATAGATATGCTATACAGTGAAAGTAACCAGAGAGGGATGGCAGACATAACCAGAGAAATAACAGTGAACTGAACTTCAGCTGGATAATACATGTATTTTCCTACCTTGATTCCTCTTGGTTCTGACCTTCGCTGGACTGTAAAACGCGTTGGTTGATAGCCAATGCATCATCAGTCCTGAAGCTCTGATTCGTCAACCAGTCTAAATATAATGACAAAGTGGACAGAAGGAGAATAGTCAGAGGATGGAATACACTCAGATCAGATGATGGGAGACAATAATTATAATAGTCTTGTTATATAGGCCTACCCAGGCTAAATACATGGGATACAATATCTACATTATACCCCCTTTACACTGTTGGAACTGGAAGGAAATGTACATTACAACTGCAATATATTAGTGATATNCGTTTGACCTGTTATGTACATATTTGTTCCCACGTCCTTTGCTGTCTTACCGGTCTCTCCTCCGCCCACTCCCTCCTCCCCTCCCAGAGGGAGGAAGGTGACGGCTTGGTGTGCACCATCCCCGGCCCGGGGATGCGTAGGCACAGCGGCTTCGGATCGTAGCAGCTGCTGACTGACCGTGGAAAAGTATCGGTCGGCTGCTCTCCGCTTGACGTCAGCTTTCTTCTTTTTTTTACCACTTTGCTCCGACTCCTCCCAAGTGATTTCCTGGTAGCGTGGGTCCAGGCCCAGAGACGATGTGCCCTTCCGTCTGTACCTGGAATACAGGAACACAGGAAGGTGGATAAAGGAGCTAGTGGTGTGGAGTGGTGGTGGTGGTAGGAATGTTTGGGTTCATTTGAAGTACACATTAGGATAGACTCAACAATTCAAACAACAGTATGTTACATATAATGAAACAATGAGACAATGAAAAAGTTGATTGTGATTGCAATTGACATTCAATTGCTGTAAAGCTGGCCAATTCCAGGTGAATCAGTCAGTGAGTAGTTTATAGGGCTGAGCAATTAATTAATATTATTGTACATTATTAGTATTCTATTATTGCAATATCCAAATCGCAGGTGCTGCAATTTGAAAGGGTAAAATGTGTAAACGTAAATGTATTACACGATTACAAATGAAGTACTGTCATGCTGCAGAGATGCCCTGGCCTGCATATTTCTACTCCAGATGTAAACGTGTTTGTTTGGTATGGACCCCAACAAATGTCACATGAGAATATATTTTTTTTCAGGCGAAAAATACAATTGTGACACAAAAACGATCATTCCCACTGATAGTGAATCATATCAGAATTGTCTGTTCTGTCAGAAATAATCACGATATGATTTTGTTACCATATTGATGAGGCCCAGTAGTGTACCTGGCTATGTCCCCCCTGTACAGGGACTTGTACGTCCAGTTGGCTGCGTCTGGTTTTCCGTCCACGCAGAACGGCAGCTCTGTGGGGGAGCGCACGTCATCCAGCCAGCAGAAACGACTGGACAGTGGAGCCACCTTTTCCCTGGAGTTACAGAAAGACACAAGGTGGTGGGCACACACATAGACATTAAGCAGAGACTAAAGAGCACACACCTTTGCATGACTGTGAACGTGCATGTGGGTCATGCGGTCAGTGTGCACGTCGAACCTTTCTCTGTCCTGCGCCCTCTTGAGGAGGTCGCTGGGGTAGACTGTGTCAGAGGCCGAGCCGCTGCTAGCGGACGAGCTCCTGTCTCGCTTCTTGTGTTTTTTCTTCTTTTTCTTCTTCTCCTTCTTCTTCCTTTTCTTCTGTTTGGGTGGCTTGTCATCCTCGTTCCCCCTCTCCTCTTCCTCAGAGCTCACCTCCCTGTCAATTTGAAATACAAGGACAGTTAATTTATTATTACTGTGTATTGGAACAGAATAAGCAATCACTTAATCAATCAATACATGGAAATAATGTAAATATGTTGGAGTTGATGAAGGTTGAATTGATTAATATTCTAGTATGTATTGATATTGAACAAAATAAAACTATTGACAACAATTCCATCTACAAACACTATCTGTAAATCAAAAAAGAACATATTCATTGCATTAAAAGGGTTGTTCATTTGAAAGTTTGGCAGCCTGAAATAATAAGATGTACTATATTAGTATTACTTTACAATACAATTATAAATTACTATAAATGTATCACATCTTACAGCCCTGTTATGTGACTAGATTTCTCTGTTCATGGCCCTAAAACAACCGCCAAAGCTGGGGATGATTAGTAGCACTGATAAATACTCCATTTACTTGACTCCATAAGAAATTAACTTAAAAATAACAGTGAGTTGCACTTCATTGAAGCATGACAATTGGTTAAGGTCTACCAGGATAACATTCAGAATAAATATAGAAGTTATCATATTCAGAACAATGTTATCTTAGTAAAGCTTAAGATGCTGAATTGATTTATATTTTGTTCACGATACGCCTATATAGATATGCTATACAGTGAAAGTAACCAGAGAGGGATGGCAGACATAACCAGAGAAATAACAGTGAACTGAACTTCAGCTGGATAATACATGTATTTTCCTACCTTGATTCCTCTTGGTTCTGACCTTCGCTGGACTGTAAAACGCGTTGGTTGATAGCCAATGCATCATCAGTCCTGAAGCTCTGATTCGTCAACCAGTCTAAATATAATGACAAAGTGGACAGAAGGAGAATAGTCAGAGGATGGAATACACTCAGATCAGATGATGGGAGACAATAATTATAATAGTCTTGTTATATAGGCCTACCCAGGCTAAATACATGGGATACAATATCTACATTATACCCCCTTTACACTGTTGGAACTGGAAGGAAATGTACATTACAACTGCAATATATTAGTGATATAACTGCACCTTCAAGTTCTGATCACTTGAGACACACACACACTACATGGGGGTTCATCTATTGCCTACATGGGGTGTCATCTGTTTTCCTTCACTACACAATACTTCATAACACATTCTATCTCACGTCTTTCTGCCAACTCTTTCGACATGTATCTAAAATGATTACAATCTTAGTTTAAAAAGTAAGTTAAATGTAAATGTAAAGATTCTAATGTTTCCCACTCAGCAGTGGGCTGAGGGGCGACAGGGTGACGTTGTGTCAGCTAGACTTAAAGGTTTGCGTTTGTGTCTGTCCGTAAGCCACACTGGTCAAGAAACGATGTCCACCGCAAACACATTTATAATAAGATGTATAATAGTAACCTTTGGACGAGTCGTCAACTTGTTTGCTGGTGACTGCTGCGAAAGCTGGAAATAAAGCCATGTTGTGTTGACATGGGGTAGTCGCAGGACGATGACGTCATCAAATGTTTTTTTTAAACTCAGTGATGATAATAAAACCAATACGGCGATAATAAAACCAATACAGTACGTTAATATAGCTAAACGTCTTTTTTTTTAAATTTAATTCTTTTAATAATTAATCGATTACAATTGTAACGAAATAATAAGATAAAGTACAACGGCGCCCCCTGCGGGAGGTTCATTGTTACTCCGCTCATGGTGTTGTGGGAACTCTGGGATCACTGAGACACCCATGGTAGTATGTACATACATGTATTTTTTATTTTACATTTGGCATAGCTCTACAGTGTTATATGTTGGCATGCAAGATGCATAGTTTTTTTGCCTAGGTACCATTCACATACTAGACATACTTAGATTTTTTTTTATTTCTATAATATTACTGTTTAATTTTCAATGTTATGCACGAATTTCACAATAGCACATTCCATACCATTATGACAATATAGTGCAAATATGTACCGTTTTACATAGGCCGATATGACCTTTTAGAATAGACATACGCCATGTAACATGTAGAATGCGACTCATTTGAGATTCAACCTAAAATCTGTCACAATAATCAAGGTTTGGGATGAATGATCAACCCTTTTATGACCACATTTGGGATTCGCTCAGATGTGTTGAGTGGTGTGTTGTTATGTGAACGGCCACATTGGTTATATGCCTGAGTGTTCTGTTCAATAACTGCAGTACACAATAGTGATATACAGAATACTTTATATAAACACAGTGTACAATGAGCAGCAATAAGATAAACCTGGAATGAAAGAAGCCATACAGGACACAATAATAAAAAATTACCCCTCATAACCCCCCCCTCAACCCCCGCCGTTCATTCTCTGTGTCTTTAGGGATCATCAAGGTCGAGGGCGCTGTTGCTGTCGTTGTCATTGGTGACGAGCACCTCTCTGTTCTCATAGGTCCAGAAGCCATTGAGGTCTATCAGGATGCTGGTGACCGTGTCGCCCTGGCAACTGTTCACCAGGTCCTGCAGGGTGATCTTGTAAGGGTCTTTTGGTTTCACCATGTCGAAGATTTCATCCTGCGAGATGACGCATGTAATTGTGAAGATTATACTATTTGTAACTAGACTTTGTGTGTGTGTGTGTGTGTGTGTGTGTGTGTGTGTGTGTGTGTGTGTGTGTGTGTGTACACCTGTTTAGTCCGCTCCAAGACGGAGGTGAGCGTGGCCGTGCCGTAGCGGGAGAGCTCCTCCTTACTCAGCATGCCGTTGTGGTCCTTGTCCAGGTTCAGGTACTGACCTGCACACACACATGCACACACACACTTATTATGTGATAAATGTACATAATGGAATTGAATATCAGGCTCGGATATGGCATTGGTACATTTCATTACATAGAATAATCAAAAATGAATGTTCCCAATAGTGAATAAAACTGACTTGATTTGATGCTTTTTCCACAAACAAGCATTTTTTTAATCGTACATTTCTATCATTGACCGCAAACTGTTGATGTACAGTATATTAGACTGTATATGCTGATGTTCTTATCTTATCTTCTAATCCATAGCTCGGAAGGACATTTAAACAGACATAAGGCTTTCCTGCTCACCATACACGCGTAGGGCTGACGGTGCAGAGAACCAGTTGGACTCCTGACTCTCCTTGGACAGCTCCTCATCACGCAGCTACAGACAAAAGACCAGAGGTTATTGTTACGCTCACAACGGACAGATGGGTTTCTGTGTCGGGAGAGACAGTGAGCTAAATCTGAAACCTACTTCCAGCAGGTCATCCAGAAAACTACAGGCCAGGATGTCCTGGATCTTTATCTTTCCTGTAACACAATTACACACAGAATTCAATTCACTTACTTATCCTTTCTATTCCTTTGAATTAGCACATACTTTAAATATGACAATTCAATATGTGGGATTCATCATATTAAATAATCATAATTTTCCCTCTGCATGGCAATTTCCCTCTGACCTGTACGCAGGGGGTCCAGGAAGAAGAAAAACTTGCGCACTGCAGTGCAGACGTAGAAGGAGTAGAAGGACTTCTCCAGTCCGTCCAGCTGAGGCAGAGTGGGGATCAGCTCTAGGATGTAGTTCTCTAGGTCCTAGAGAGAGGCAACAGGTAAGGCTGTGGCCATTACATTGACCTGCTGGCTCCCGTGTTGTGCCTGCTGATATTGACCGGGGGCAGGTGCTTACCGACTCTCGGAGGTAGCCCTGTCCGGCTACGTCGTACAGACTGAGACCTATCCTGGTCTGGTGCAACCACACTATAAAAGAGTAAAACCACACACACACAAATATGAATAATAGAACATGATAACGTGCAACAATAAATACTGAAACACTGAAAATGTGGACCGTACTTGGAATGTATTGGTAAATATACGCTATATAGAGTGCAATATAATTTGTACTCTCTGATGATTGCCAGAGTCCAGCATCATGTAAAGAGTAATGAATGGATGGAAAGGAGAATGGAAAAGAAGATTCCATTCCAGACCTTTTCTCATGACGTAATTGAAGAACTGCATAATGGAGATCCTCCCATAGGGGTCGCTGTGGAGCAACTTGCCATACACCCTGGCTGTGAAAAATGGTCTGCAAGATGGAATCAGAAAATGATGGGTAGTCGACACATACAAAGAGAGAGCAGACAAGAAGAGACAGACATTAACTATTGCTCTAAATGCTCTGTAAACATAAGTCATTCAGCGTTAAGATATTAGCCAATAGACAACAGAATGAAAACAAAATAACTACTTCATACTACAATCATGTAAACAAAACATAAACAAAACAGAGAAATTGACAGCTAAGCCACCCCGGCGAGTCCCCTACCCGTCCCCTATGCCCACGGCACTGCACACCACAGCACCAAACCACAACATGTTATAAATAAACACACACACACAACAGTCTATGTTGGAGCAAAGTTGGTCAAGGTCCACTGGATGCCCAAATCAAGATATCTAGGCCTAACAGTGCAGTAAGAAAGCATGCACTCTGTTAAACAGGCTGATATTGCAATACTTCAATGATGCTGGATTCCCCGTTAATTTTAGTATATTCTGCTTATTTTCTTTACACACTTGCACTTAGGCCCCGCCTTCTCTCCGACCTTCAGGTACGCCTCATAGCTTATCATGGCCTCCTCTCCTGACATTGGAGGCACTTGGTGCTTGTCCAGTAGGAACCATAGATTCTGCATCAAAGAAGATGGGTGTCAGATAATAAATAGGTGGTGCAAACAGACAACCTGTCTTAAGTTATTTTAAAGAATTATTACAGAAATAGAGGGTGAGTGAGTACCTGTAATTCCTCATTGTCGAGCAACTCTCTGCTTTTTCGCTGTAAAAACACAGCCCTGGACTCCTCTCTCAGTTTCTGGAGCAGGACCTCATCCTCCGCTGGCAACTGCTCACAACAGCATTTCAAATGTCATTTTTGCAGCGGTGGAAAGTAACTAAGTACATTTACTCAAGTACCGTACTAAAGTACAAATCTGAGGTACTTGTACTTTACTTGATTTCTATGGTCTGCTACTTTAGACTTCTCCTCCACTACATCTCAGGGGCAAATATTGTAAATTAACAATACATAATAGAAATATAGTCAATAAATTTATATTATTATATTATATTATATTATATATTATTATTATATTATACCACAACAGATGTATTGGTCTGCAGGGGGAACACAGTGCATCAATGCATGCATCTAACCCCAATTATTACAATCCAATAATATATATTATTCTGAAATGGGCCATTCTGGAGAATGATTACTTGTACTTGTCACATTCAGTGTTAAAAGACTCTTGTTACTCTATGTTCAGGGCTCACTCTACTAAGGGGGGGGGAGACATGCATTAAATACTCTTGGATCCTGCTTTGTGTGCTTCTTGCATTTAGAGGAGCTCTCTCGTTGTTGCAATACAAAGGGGAACATCTTGTGTGAACCATGAGCATCATCTTCCATACATACTGTATGATGGTAACACCACATCAGTACATGTGAGGTAATATGGTCACGAATCGTACATATGAGTGG